>CAUYLG010050132.1:0-20955 GCA_963573385.1 Cacajao melanocephalus | reverse complement strand
GTATCAGGATGATGTTGGTCTCATAAAATGATTTGGGAAGGATTCCCTCTTTTTGGATTGTTTGGAATAGTTTCAGAAGGAGTGGTACCAGCTCCTCTTTGTATGTCTGGTAGAATTTGGCTGTGAACCCATCTGGACCTGAGTTGTTTTTTTTTTTTTTGGTTGGTAGGCTATTAATTGCTGCCTCAACTTCAGCCCTTGTTATTGGTCTATTGTCTTGCCATGTTACCCAAGCTAGAGTGCAGTGGCACAATCTCAACTCTCTGCAGCCTCTGCCTCCCGGGTTCAAGCAATTCTCCTGTCTCAGCCTCTGGAGTAGCTGGGACTACAGGAGTGCACCACCATGCCTGGCTAATTTTTGTACTTTTAGTAGTGATCGGGTTTCACCATGTTGGCCAGGCTGATCTCGAACTCCTGACCTCAGGTGATCCACCAGCCTCGGCTCCCAAAGTCCTGGGATTACAGGAATGAGACACCATGCCTGGCCTGAGAATTCTTAAGTACAAGAAATACTTTCTTCTTCCACTACTAAGTTCCTTCATTTGAGAAAGAACCCAGTGAACAGTGAAAAGGAACATCCCCCTAATCTCTCTTACCATTTTTTGGGTCTTTTCCATAGATAAATGAGAGGATGAGCTAGATTATCATCAAGGTTTCTTCAGGGCTCTAATATTATGGAATTTATATTTGTTCAAATTTATAAGGCATATGTGAAATTCTGTTACATGTATGTAAGTTAAGGAGTTTAGGTTGCCTGTCTCCTGAGTACAAGACATTTTTGTTAAACTATAATCACACTACTCCACTATCAAACATTGGATTTATTTCTTCTATCTAATTGTATATTTTTACTTTTCAACCCATTTCTCTTTGTGTCTTCCCCACTATATGTTTGATTAGCCTGAGATAACAGACCCTTACACTGTTTGTATTAATAAGTGGATATTATCTTCAGGAAAGCAATAATACTGTTTATTTCTAGATGTAATTTATAAATCAAAACATTAGACTAGTATAGTTCTATTCCCTTTATGTACTCTGATTAAAATCAGTTCTACTGCACAAAGATTTGTTTTTAGAGGAGTTTCCCAGGAAAACCTTTTTTTCCACACATCAAACTATGGTCCTACTGTCACATTCAGAATTTGAGATCCTTTTAGAAACAGGAATAGAAGATTCAAACTTTCATTACTACCAGTGAATGATAAATTTCCTTTGAAATGACTTTACACATTTAGGCTATCGTTACTACACTACTTTTAAACAATGGTAGTAATTGAAGAATTTTCACGATATGGTTCTATCCCAAAGTGTATCAAGCAGAAATTTGATTAATAGCAACCAACCAAGGAAAGCCTAAAGTTCCAGTGCTGGTGTGTTACACCTTGTCTTCAGTATGTCTCAGGATCCTTTGACATTTCTGCTCCACAGTTGTGACAAAGGAAGTTCTGTACAAAATGTAACTATTTTAGGCAGGAAGAAAAGGGAGGGAGAAAGGGTGAATGCATGTGCCAGCTGAATGAGTATCACTCAACAGGTTCTGCTTACATTTATTGATAGAACTTAGTCATAGGGCTCCCCACCTGTAAGGGAGGCTGGGAAATATAGTCTTCAGCTAATTATGCTGCAACCCTTGGCTACATCGGGTTCTGTTCATAAAGAAGAAAGAGTAAATGAATATCATGTAGGCAACTAATCATCTCTGTTTTAAGTCTCAAAATAAAAAATAGCAATCTGGGCCAGGCATTGTGGCTCACACCTGTAATCTTAGTTTGTAGAGAGTCTAAGGTGGAAGGATCACTTGAGGCCAGGAGTTTGAGACCAGCCTGGGCAAAACAGTGAGTGAGACCCTGTCTTTACAAAAAGTTAAAAATAATTAAAAATTAGCTGGATGCAGTGGTGTGCACCTGTAGTCCCAGGTACTTGGGTGGCTGAGGCAAGAGGATCCTTTGAGCCCAGGTGTTTGAAGCTATGGTGAACTATGATTGTACTCCTGCACTCTAGCCTGTGCAAGAGAGTGTCTCAAAAAAACAAAACAAACAAACAAAAACAGATAAAAAATAGAAATCAGGCTCAGGGTTTAAAATAAAAACAAAGTAAAGTCTAAGTGGACAAAATAATGGCCTGTCTAAGAGAAAAGTTAGGCTTATTCACTAACTGTGCTACATTGTGACAGTTTCTTCCATTTGTGTTGGCTGAATTCATCTGAGCTACTATGAAGTAGAGAAATAAAACCTGGACCAGTATTCAGGAGAAAGAGATTCCACTTTTAAATCTGCTGCACTGTTACTTGCAGTGAATTTATCTTTCTGAATTCCAGACTGGATTAATAATTTTCAATTTTTTCTTAAAGCTATGAAATACTTTGTTCAAACAGAGGCCACCTGGAAAATACCCAGCACGACTCGGGTTGAAGTTGAATGTGGTGATAATAGATCAGAAATCCCACTTGGTTGGCTGGGTGCAGTGGCTCATGCCTTAATCCTAGCACTTTGGAAGGCTGAGGTGGGCAGATCACTTGAGGTCAGAAATTCAAGACCAGCCTGGCCAATATGGTGAAACTCTGTCTCTACAAAAATAGAAAAATTAGCTGGGCGTGGTGGCTGGCACCTGTAAGCCCAGCTACTCGGGAGGCTGAGGCAAGAGAATCGCTTGAACCCAGGAGGCAGAAGTTAACAGTGAGCCGAGATCGCACCACTGCACTCCAGCCTGATGACAGAGTGAAACTGTCTCAAACAACAACAACAACGACGACGACAACAACAACAAAGAACTCCTACTTGCAGGGGGTGGGGAGTTGGGGAGAGATAGCGTGGAGAGAAATGTCAGATACAGGTGATGGGGAGCAAGACAGCAGATCACACTGCCATGTGTGTACTTATGCAACAATCTTGCATGTTCTTCACATGTACCCCAAAACCTAAAATGCAATTAAAAAAAAAGAACTCCTACTTGGTTTCTAAGCCTTTTCCTGACTTTAACATTCCACATGTCATCATTAAGGCAAGACCAAACCCCAGCTGCCCTAAGAAGCCATGTGGTACCACTTGGAGTACATCTAAGCATTGTTACATGTACTTTTCAAGACACTGTCTTTTATTGGGTTCAACAAATGAATTACATTTCCCTTTTCTTTCTGGTACTTATTTTCAATAGTATCTGTTTTGTAAAACCTACTACCTTCTTTTCAAAATGTGGAAATGGTGTGTGGCTCCTGGGAAATTCTCAGAGGTTTAAATTTTTGCATTTTCCCCCAGATTTGTTTGGCTTCCTAGGTAGATTTTTAAGTTTTTTTTTTTTTTTTAAACTCTCTTCCCAATACTTAAATCACATTTACAACATCACATGTAGCTCATGGGGAGAATAGTAATGTTTTTGCTTCAAAGGTTATCATAACAGGAGGTCAGTGAAAAATCAAATATGACTTTAAAAACATAAGAGCAGAAAGATACCCACAAAACTGGGCATGTGGATTGAGCGCTAGATGGGTGGTCAGTCCAACCCAGACACTCCAGCATCAGTCCAACCACATAACAGACCGCAAAACTCCAAAGTTGCTAACTAAGAAGCTAGTTTTAATTTTTTTTCAAGAATTCTATTTCTAGTCACTGCTATCAAGAGGTAGAAAATGTGCTGATTTCTTGTGTTACTTCATATTGGTCTTTTATATAAGGTGTTTTTATGAAGATATAAAATGCATTTACACTTTGGGGTTTTATGAACATAGAGTGATAACGAGAACTCAGCATTTTCTGTGTACCAGTTGAAATCACCAAGAATAACTTTTAATTTTGCATATTATGTCTTTATAAATTAAAATAAAAATTTTAATGAGCTAGTGGTTCACATAGTTTCATTAGTTTAATTTTTACTGTTCTGAATAGAATCTTAGACTGATAAAATCTTATCACTTTAACTTTGCCTGTTAATTCAAGATTCAATGAAGTATTTTCTTTTTGTTGGAAATCAAAGTTTTAGAGCTAATCATATTTTAAACATAATAAAATTTGTCATGTGTATGAATTGCTGAACTTTTTACATCCATTCACATCAGAAAATGTGGCAGGGTGACATTCTGGCTTTTGATTATTAAATAAAACACTCCAAATACTTGTTTAGTTATTATAGCCTATTATTTGGAATATTTGATACTCACATCCATGTATTTATTTTGGTCATTCACCCTTAAGATAGAGTTAGAGACAGTTCTTCTTTCACATGCTAAAAGAGTATGGGCTAAAAAATGTCCTTTACTTTTTTTTTTTAATTGAGTTATAATTGAATATCTCTAGCTTAGATATTTTCCCTTATTCCCAGACTCACATGTATATAGTTACTTCTTGACATATGAAATGGAATTTTTATTAAAGAAACATGAATAATCCAAAAATTTACTTACCAAAACAATTTTCCTATAAGAAATCATGGCAAAGGATTTTATAACAGTTTTCAAAGCTATGTGACTTCTTGTTAATTTTCTATATGTTAACAGACTGAACCAAAACACCAAAGACTACAGTCCTCCACTTCTGGATACTCTCAGAAGGAAGACTGACCTCCCACCCCTCCTGTTCTTACCTTCTTGGTATGCCCTGTGGAGCGCTGGCCAATAAACATAGCCGGGGGAAGGATTTCTCTGGCTTTTTTTCTTTCTCCCACCAGATTTCCCAGTAAGCAAGACAACTAGAACGCAGTTGGTTTTTTGTTTGTTTGTTTGTTTTTGTTTTGTTTTGCTGTGACTCAAGGCTAAATCAAAGTGATTAAAATTCAAAAAACAAATTTTGCAACGTGGGAAATTCAAGTATAGCCAACTATTTCAAAACTACAAAACTGCAAGTCTAGAGTTAGCAGCAGCCTACAGTGCTGCTGGCTGGTTTACTACTTTTGACGACCACGCAGTGAGAGTGCGCGGCCCAGACTGAAATACATGCTATTTCTAGGGCTACAAGGGTAAACCATGTACCGTATACACCAAGAAGTGTGCTCTAGTCAATTTTCTAGTCGCTATCTCAGGTTACCCCAAACTGACCTCATCACATTATCTCCTCAACAGATTCATTTTTTAGTATTCCCTATCTCACCTGAATTACTATAATAACCCTCTGGCTCCCAAGTCGTTCACACTTTGGCCGGACTGATTTTTCTTAAACACCAATCTGATAAAGCCACTCACTTGCTAAAATGTCTAAAGTGACTCCCTATCAATTTTAGGGTTAAAATCTAAACATGGCGTAAGAGGCCTGTTGACCATCAGAGCTTGTCTTTTAGTCCAGCTTCATCTCTCTCTTTACTTCTGTGTACACCCCAGGCTTCAGCTGCATCTAAAGTATGAAGTTTTCTAAAAGCACCTTCAGGCCCGTGTTTTCATGCTGTAGCATCTGTGGTTCCTGCTGCTTGAAATTCCCTTCTCCGTTATTTGACCTGACTGTTACTCATCTTCGAAAGCTTATTTAGGCATGAACTTTTCTGCGAAGTTTCCCTGGGAGCCTTCTCTGGAGCACCTCTCCTCCTCCAGCATCTTTTAACAAAGCACTTACCTTGGGGATTTGTAATTGTGAATTCACCAGGGAGATCTCTGAAAGTAATGGGTGCTCTTTGTATCAAGTGTTTATAATGTGAAGTTCAGTGCTTGGTTCTCAGTAGAAGCTCACTAAATAGATATTTGCTGAATGAGTGAATGAATGGTCAGATACCATACAACTTGCCTCGGAATGGGCTGCTCAGTAGTTTGTCTCTTGGGGCACGTAGAATCAAGATCATAGAGTATATCCAGATGGACTAGATTTCTTTTTGTGGATGTGAGCCTTAAAAACTGAGGAGCCTAGTGTACACAAACCAACTAAAATTGATCTCTGGGTTGGATAAGCAGATCCTAAGAATGTCCAGCTACTAGTGGTAGTAACAGTGGTGGAGGTGAAGAATCATTCATTACTAGGATGTATGTAAAAATGAAGATGTGATTGTGGTGCTAAGGAGAAATTAAATATTTCCCATTCAATTATATTTAGGAATAATAAAAATTCTGAAAATATTTTAAGTCTTTGTTGTTTTAAAAAATGATCAAGTTTGAGGCTGGGTGTGGTGGCTCAGGGCTGTTATCCCAGCACTTAGGGAGGTCAAGGCAGGTGGATTGCTTGAACTCAGGGATCGAGACCAGCCTGGGCAACATGGCAAAATCCCATCTCTGTTAAAAAAACAAAAATTAGCTGGGCATGGTGGCATGCACCTAGAGTCCCAGCTACTCTGGAGCTGAGGCAGGAGGATCACTTAAGCCTGGTAGGCAGAGGCTTCAGTGAGCAGAGATGGTGCCACTGCACTCCAGCCTGGATGACAGAGTAAGACCCTGTCTCAGAAAAAAAAAAAAAAACAAGTAAGAAAGTAATTTCATTTCAGTGGGGAAAGTATTTGGTTAATATTCTTCCTGAACATGTATATATTTATATAATATATAAATGTATATTATTTATATATTTCCAATAAATGAAATGTAGTCCTTGTTATTGTTTATCTAATATTTTTATTACAGGTTCTGTAAACATGAGTATGCCTTTAGGGGAAGACAGAGGCTCATGGAAGCCATGTGAAAAAAGAAATGGATCCTAAGGTATAAGCAAAGTGCAGATGATTGTCCGCCACGCTGCAGGGATTTCTTGTTTGTCTTCTCCGAGGTGTTAGCTAATTGTGTCTTCCAAGCCCCAATTCCTTATAGGACCTGGACATTTTGAACCTCCCAGGACCCCTCAGATTCTAGCACATAAACTCTGAGCCAAATTCACAGCCAGCTCTCCTTCAAATTGCCTTATCTGTTTTTGAGTTAATTAGAAGGACCTTTTAACAGCTTTCCAGTTGAGTCCTAAGAAACGGGCTGTCCCCTAATCAAGGTCAGTCCATATCAACATACGACTCATCCAAATTTGAGTTGGTTCAGTTATTTCATTTGTTCATTGTCCGCAATGTTCCAGGCACAGTACCAGGTGCTCAGTAGCGTGGTGTTAAAGACAAGTTTCTAAGTAAGTAATTTTAGACCAATGTCATATGTGCCATTCTAGAAATAGAGCTGAAAATGGAATTTATATAAATAAGTATGTGAGTTGTTCACTAAACGGGTGGGCAAGAAAGACCTTACAGAAGAGGTGAATATCTTAGCGAATATCTTAGCAGGATTTCAAAAAATGAAGTAGAGTTTTGCAGTCGGATGAGATAGGAAAGGGTGCCAGGGAGAAAGGAAAGCATGAGCAAAGCCTCAGGAGGTGGGGAACAATTTGATATAGTTTGAGGTACGGAGAATAGAGTTAACAAGAAGAGAATATTTAGAAGGGAGGACAGAGAAGTAGGCGGAGAGCAGATTGTCAGGTTAAAGCACTGAAAATGAGTATTGAGGTTTACTAGAAGCCAGCAGCACATTCAACACAAGCGTGTGCCGTGGTCACATTAGTTTTAGTTTAGTATAATCAGTGTAGAAGATGGATGGGAGGGTGTGAGTCTAGAGGCAATAAACATAGTTGGTGTTAGCAGTCTACATGTCACCTGACAGGGGCCTTCACTAGCCCAGCGAAGGCATGTTTTATACCTCTGTCTTTCTTCTAGGCTATGAATTTCTTATAATGAGGGTATGGTCTTCTTCACGTTTATTTCTTCACACTTGTTGCCTACTATCATACCTGACATGCAATAAATTAGCATAGTAAGACAAAAAATCCTTTAAACGTGTTCTCTTTATTAGTCTCTTGTACTATGATGAGAGTATCTTATTCTATGACTATTTAAAATTATTTATGAAGATAGTATTTTTTTGTGTTGGAAAGGCTATAATAATTTGTGAGTTTCAGTCAAGAAATTAAGAGGATATTTTGTCTATGAAAATAAGATTTATGGTTCACATGTTTCATGTTTTCATATATATATAATATATATATGATGAAACAGACAATTTACTCTGTTAGTCTTAAATATAAAAGTAATTCATTATTTCTTTCTGAGACCGGGATGTACTTGAATTTTTTCTCCAGTAGTAGCAATAGATGTATACAAATTAACATATATTTCTCATTCCTTTCTTGTATAAAATAGCATACACAACCAGTTTGAACAGCTAGAGCATAATAAAATCAAACTCTTTATAGATTCACTCTTTCCCCACCACAGCTGGAATCTTAGGTAAGTTCCATATCTTTTTCATCCCCTTCTGGACAATAAAAGAAGTACTCTAGTCACAGTCAGAATCCCATCACAGTGACTAAAATCACCAGTCCATGCAATACTCAGGAGTCTCAGGTTCATGTAAATTTAAAAGCTCAACATGGGGACATGTTGGTTCCACCGCAGATAAGGAAATATCTTGCGATTCCCCTAACCACTGGCTTTGGGATTTTCACCTTTCCTTAGTGGAAGGTTGGCTTGTTGCATTAGGCTTGTGCAAAAGTAATTGTGTTTTTTTTTTATGCACTCAGCGGATGTGGGACACTCTCCTCTTGTGGGTTCCACAGAAATTCCCTCACTAAAACCATCTAGTCTCTTTCTTTCTGCTTTATTGCTTCAATAGCTCCTCAGCTTCTACATCAGTTAGTACCCCGTAGCTTCTTTATGCTAAGGTTGCCTTATCCTCAGAAAAAATCCTTTTAAAGGAAACTCTTACCCAGATGTCATCTAAAGAGCCCACACTGGGTCCGTGGAAACACCAACCTCTGCTTTATTGTCCGTGGAAGTGCACCTGGCTCCAAAGACAGTTGTATCTCTTTGGATTGCCTCTAAGTGGGCAGTTCCAGCTGTAGAGTCTTTTGCCTGAAATTTCTCCAGGGTGGACTAAACACTCATCTCCTCTGTCCTTCAGGCTTTAGGGAATAAACATCAAGCTCTCTGTGAGGTGTTCTTGACACTTCTCTTACAGATGAGGGAGATGGAAATTAGCAACAGCCTTCAACAACATTCCACAGAGAAATTCTTATGCTCTCAGTTTCCTCAATATCAGCTTTTTCAGACCCTTGAGTAGATGTTGAGTCACTAAGCAGTTTCAGTCCACTTCCTTCCAGGTCTTGTTTAGGAGGTCCAGTGCCTCATTTCAGAATGTGGGAGAACTTGCCACCTATTGTTTCATTTTTGATTTTGTGGGCCTCCCCCAAAACTTATAGAAAGAATCTTTCCTTAATACCTTGATACAGAGTCAAGTGTAAGATATCTGTAAATCATGGCCATAAACTAGAATAAGATGAATTTGTTTACGGGAGATGTAAATGCTTAACCTTGGCATACAATAAGCACAGTACTTATGCACAACAATTCTGAGCATCATCATTTTACACAAAAATGTAAAATCAAACAGAAATCAATAAAATCAACAAAAATTGCTTACCATCTCCTAAATGCCGGTTTATTCCAGGTGCTTGATGTGCAATAATTAAGCATATGGGTTCTTTCCTTATGGAGCCAGCTATCTAGTGAGAGGATAAAACGCTGAAATATGTTCAAAAGTAATCACAATACAACTTAACATCACAACGGAAAGATCTACAAACACGCAAGGGCACATGGAAGATGGAGCATCTGAATTTAAGAAAGTCTTTGCCAAGGACATTTGGACAGGCTCTTGAATGAAGACAGGACATCTCTAGGAAGAAAGGAGGAAGAGGCATCCCAGATGCACAATGGGTTGTATAAGGGTAGGATAGGGAAGGTTAGGATGGTGTGGTATGGGAACTGTGAAGAAAGTGTAGCTGGTACACAAGGCTGGAGCAATTGCAAGGTAATTGGGGAACTGGAACGACTGTTTTAAGCCAAAAAGTTTAAATTTCCTACAGACAAAGGGAAATTATAGTTATTACTTTTTTGGTTTTCAAGTGTTTACATAAAAATATCACACACATTTTACATCAATATATAAAGATGATCATACATACTGTTTTTCCTGTTCATTTTTTAATTGGCTCCTGCCTCCCACTTTTCTCTGTCCTTCCTGTCTTATCTCCCTCCTCTACCCACAACTTTCCTTCCCCAACTCATGTTAACACTTATTTTATATCTTTTCTTTGTTTTCTCCTTGGTTTTATAATTACATTCAAGCATACAGTATATGTATATATTCAATATCCATATACATAGGGGTTTTTTTGGCCATTGTTTGCTTTACAAAAGGATACTTTGCATATTTTTCTGCATCTTGCTTTTTTTTACTTGACTATTCTTAGAGGAAATGTCTTCAAGTCAACAGGGCTAGTTTATTGCAGGTTTTTAAATAGGGGACTGACATAATCAGAATTTTATATCTGAGATACGATGTTGGAGTGGACAATGAGTTTAAAAGGGGATAGAAACTGGAGGAAGGAGATAAACTGAGACATTAGTCAAGTGAAAAATGATGGGGGCTTGAGCCAATGCAGTCTCGGTTTTGGCAAGGACATATCCTTAGCACATACAAGCCTCAAATAAAAAATGATTTACTATATAATGCATCTCAGTAAAATGCCAATGCTCATCATCATCTGAGTCTAAAAATTTGTTATTAGATGCTCTAAGTTTGCCGCTTAAGAAACATAGGTTCAAAATATTTACCATTAGCTTAGCTCGAGTTTTGAGAAAAGGTGCTTTCTTCTTCCATATACATCTATATTTATTTTTCTACTTCCTCCTTTATTCTGCATATTTTCCTGCAAAATATCCCTAATCTCAAACTAGTTTTGAAACTCAATGGCTAAATCCACTGATGGTTTAGAATTCATGTCTACATTGTCTTTGAATAACAGCAACATTTTCCATCTTCCAGTAATACTTAAAATCCTTCTTTAGGTTCCTCAGGATTGGATGTGATGATACTACTTTTTATCCAGATTGCAATTAATGCAATCATATAACACATTACTAATGCCAACTAGTGGTCTTAGCATATTATAGTATAAATTTTCACAAGTTTTCTATATTTATAAATGCCTTTTCAACATCCAAACTGGGTAAATATTTCATTGAAACATCCAATATATCATTATCAGTCCTGTTAACCAAGTCTGGTTATTCTGCAAATAAAACCCCATTTATCATAATCATGATAAAGATAACATGACCTCTCCCAGCCTTCTGTCCCCAGATAACATTTTCAACCTCAGTCTAGTCGGTAATTTTTTTCTTTTTTTGAGTTGTAGTCTCTCTCTGTCACCCAGGCTGGAGTGCAGTGGTATCATCATAGCCTTGAACTCCTGGGCTGCAGTGATCCTCCTGCCTCGGCCTCCCAAGCAGCTGAAACCTCAGGTGAGTGTCACCATGCCTGGCTAGTTTTTAAAAAGATGTTTGCAGAGACCAGGTCTCACTTTATTGCCTAGTCTGGTTTGCAACACCTGGCCTCAGCTTGCTTTGATTTCCCAAAATCCTGGTATTACAGATGTGAACTACTTCATCCAGCCCAGTATTTTGTTAGTAATCATAAAGCACCTAGGATTCTAAGAATTTAATTGTTTTAAAAATTAATCTTAAGAATGTAAATATTTCAGAAAAATACATTGAATAATAGAACATCTATCGCCAGAACAAATAATTGTTAACATTTTGTCTTACTTATTTCCTATTAACCACCAATGTTAATCCTAAACTACTCTTCCTGTCCCTATGTCATCTCTGTTATGAATTTGGTGTACATCTTTCTTGCTCATTTTTTATACACATAAGTATCATAAATAATTTATACCTTTTTGTTTTAAAGTGTTTATAGTAGTTACATTACTACATTTACCGTTTTTACCTTCCTTTTTCCTCAGTATCATTTTTTGAAAGCTGAACCATATATAACTAAACCTCTTTTAGGACGAATAGTATTTCAGGGATTATGCATATTTTGTATGTTTATGTTTCTGTGGGCACATGCTCGAAAGTTGTCCTCCATCAGTGTTAGGGGCTGAACGAATTTGTTCTCTTAAAATTCACATGTTGAGGCCGGGCGCGGTGGCTCATGTCTGTAATCCCAGCACTTTAAGAGGCTGAGGCAGGCAGATCACCTGAGGTCAGGCATTAGAGACCAGCCTGACTAACATGGAGAAACTCCGTCTCTACTAAAAATACACAATTAGCTGGGCATGGTGGTGCATGCCTGTAATCCTGGCTATTTGGGAGGCTGAGGCAGGAGAATCGCTTGAACCCAGGAGGTGGAAGTTGTGGCGAGTTGAGATAGTACCATTGCACTCCAGCCTGAGCAACAAGAGTGAAACTCTGTCTCAGAAAAAGAAAAAAAATTCACGTATTGAAGTCCTCACCTCCAGCATGACAATATTAGGATGCAGGGTCTTTAGGAAGTAATTAGGTTTAGATGCGGTCATGAGAGTGGGTCCCCCTTAATATTATTAGTGCTCTTATAAGAAGAGGAGACATGAAAAAGTTTTCTCCCTCTTGCTTTCTCTGTCTGCACAAGAAGGTCATATGAACAGACAGTGAGATGGGAGCTATCTCCAAACCAGCAATAAGGTTCTCACTAAGAGCCAAATCTGTCAGCACCTTGATCTTGGACTTCCTAGCCTCCAGAACTATTAGAAATAAATGTCTTTTGCTTAACCCACCCAGTCTATGGTATTTTGTTACAGAAACCCAAGTTAAGACAGCCAGGAAGTGGAATCACCAGATCATAGCATATGCCCATTTCCCATTTGAAATGTAAATATATGTTGCCTAATTAGTCTTCAAAGTGGCTGTGCCAACTTACACTCTTGTTTTTTAGGATACCTGTTGTTTGACATTGTTATTCAGTAATGAGATGGATAAGAAGGCTATCTCATTATTTTTTAAATTGTGTTTAAAAATTACTGGTGATACTGAGGTTGAAAATGTTACCTGGGGACAGAAGGTTGGAAGAGGTCATGTATCTTTACCATGATTATGACAAACAGGGCTTTACATTGTGTTTTTCTGATTGCAAATGAATAATATATATATATATATATATATATATGGATTTATATATGCATTTTTTTCTATGTTTAAAATCCCAGTAGAAACTTTGATCTGAATTAATGCTATATGATAAAGTAAGAATTAGAATTTGCCAGAGAATGAATCCACAAAATTGATATTCCACCATTTATCTCCAAAACATTTAAGTTTCCCAATTTGCTAGACAGTGTAAGTATTTTGAAGTCAAACTCTTAACAGTTATAATTTGTTATAACAACAGTGGTACTTCAGAGCTCAACTTGGGGAAATTTATATTTAAGGCAGAAAATTATTTGGTTATGAAATAACAAAAGCATAATCAATTTTAATGACAATTGAGAGAAGGTAAAGACAAAAAAGAGATTAATTGCTTTTTTCTTTTGAATAATTTGTTTGAATTTGTATATTAATTTCTTCGATACCATCCAAATTTGAATAACTCTTTGCGTGCTTATAAAAGAGAAACAAGAATGCAAAATACTGGTCTCAAATGGTAACTGAGCACATCTGCATGAAATCTTTGCTTTCCTTCTTACCACACAACTAACTGAAACATGGACTACAAAAAAAAATGACCATTTTAAAAATAGTAACTCTTCCATTGAATCAGTTCACATTCATGTGGAGTGCCGTGAATGAAAGGAAATAGGGTATGATTTGAAATGGCATTTGAACTGCTCTTTAAATAATAATTAATTATTCTCTTAAATGAAACTTTTGTTTTAAGAGAACAATTTTTTTTCCTCCCAAGAAATAAAAAGAGCCTGGGGAGAATATAGGAAGTTCAGGGTGGTCCATATAAAATAATGGATCACTATAATTCCAAAGGGGACCTATTTTTCATGAGCCGTGCAAAATTCTTGCTGATTTCCAAATTAGAATATCTCTTTCATAATAGATAACTTAACCTTGGTGGGGAGAATGCTGATTTTTGATTGATTTTGAATTTTGGGAAGCATCATGAAAGAGAAAGAAAGAAAGAAATGAGAAAGAAAGAAGCAAGAAAGAAAAAAGAGAGAAAGAAAGAATGAATGAAAGGGCCGGGTGTGGTGGCTCAGGGCCGTAATCCCAACACTTTGGGAGGCTGAGGCGGGTGGATCACAAGTTCAAGAGATCAAGACCATCCTGGCCAACATGGTGAAACCCCGTTTCTACTAAAAAAAAAAAAAAAGAAAAGAAAGAAAAAAACAAAACCCGAAACAAGCAACAAATAAAACCCCACAAAATTAACTGGGCATAGTGGCACATGCATGTAATCCCAGCTACTCGGGAGGCTGAGGCAGGAGAATCACTTTAACCTGGGAGTCGGAGGTTGCAGTGAGCCGAGATCGCACCACTGCACTCCAGCCTGGTGACAGAGCGAGACTCTGTCTCAAAAAAAAAAAAAAACAAAATAAAAAAAGAATGTAAGGGAGGGAGGGAGGGAGAGAGGGAGGGTGGGAGAGAAAAGGAAGAATAGAGGGAGAGAGGGAGGGAGAGAAGAAGAGATACAGGGAAGTGGGATGGGAGGGAGGGAGGTAGGAAGGAAGAAAAGGAGGAAAGAAAAAGGAAGGAAGGGAAAAAAGAAGGAAGGATAGGTCCTGTCATTTTGGCACTGGAATGACCTGGGTTCAAACTATAGCCCTACAATGAGTTTTTTTTTTACACTTGATCTTAGTCAAAAGTCTGAGAAGAATAAGTTCTACCATGAGTTTAGTTTTTGGGTAAGTCACTTAAATAGCTGGAGTTTTTGCTTCCTTCATATGAAAAGTAGAGATAACAATACATATCTTATAAAGTTCTTGTGAAAATGAAATGAGGGACTCTATAAATTGAATAACTTATGCCTGCCACATGTAGTAGCTCATTCCTGTCCAAATTTCCCATCTTTAGGAGTTTAAAAATATTTTTTTCAAAAGTATAGAATTAAAATGAAATATTTTTTGTTGAATAAATTATTTTGCATGAATTCTGGTACATCTCACTGGCCCCAAACACTAGTATTCAATCAAGTCATTAATCAAACTTCTTGCAAAATACATTTATTCCATGTAGTTTAGACTTCACAGCATTTCTCAAGTGTTTCCCAGAATGCTAGTCTCATGAAATCTCCCCTATAAAGAAGGTTTTCCTAATCTCATAAATTTGGAAAATGCTGTACTCTATCCCATTACCTCTCTGAAAAGTCCTCCAGTCAATATAGCTGTTTAAATTTGTTTAAGCCTATGTTTTCCTACTTTATTTAGCCAAGGAAATTATTTTTAGGTAACTTCTATTTACAGTGCATGGAATACATTTTGTGAAATGTTCATGTAATTGATCCGATTTGCTCCACCAACCCAGCCTGCAAATGTAGTCATACTTCTTTTGATGAAAAAAATGTGAAGACTTGATTTGCCATTATTAGCAGGAACTCTATTGTGTTTGGCCACCATGTTCATCACTTTCTACCCTACCCCATTCTCTTGAGTTGTCTAAGAACTCTGATATTTTTTATTCAATCCAAAATGTTTTTTTTCTGCTTTCAAACACAAAGCAGAGAATAAACTGAAAGCTGAATTTCCTTCTGCCAGAGGTTAGTGTTGCATAGTTCAGCAGAAGCTGTCCAGGTGCCTCTTTGCTAGCCCTAACACTGAACATGGTGCCTCATACTGGGGCAGTGATGTTAGAGTGACATTGTTTAGTCATTGTGCATTCACTGCTCCCCAAAGAACAACACAGTCTGGAGGGTCTGGCTTTAGAATCAGCCTTGTTTCCTAACCACATAGACTTTCATGTTGAGTCTGGGCTGCCAGCTCAGATGCCTGTTGCCCTCCTGGTGAGTTCCCTCCTGCAGCGTTGCTGTTCTTTTGGACCAGAAGACAATGTAGAGAGTCAGCCTAGTCTATTTCACTAGTTTCTGTAACCTGAAATCTTGGGGAATAGAGGGTGCAGTCTTTGTAGCTTTCCTCACTGAAGGCCCGTCATCTCCTGATTCAAATTGGTTGAACCATTCCCTAGAACTTTGAATGCTATAGGAATTCAGTGAGAAGCAGCCTCATTAAGTCACACCTATTAATAGAACCTAGCATAACATTTTCTGGGACCGCCGTTTATTCCTACACTTAATTCTCATAATTAAGAGGGGTCATTCACTGACTTACTAGATATTTGCTAATGTCAAACATGTACCAGAAAGTATCTTAGGACTGAGACATAGCAATGAACACAATAGATAATGTTTCCACTTTTTTGGAACTTATGTTGTAAGGTAAGGGAAAAAAACAATGAACGAATCATATACATCAGTTAGTGTTGAATGCTCTGAAGGAAGGATAAGAGAATACAGAGTGATGGGGATAGTGCCTTATTTTATATAGATATTGTTCTATATAAAATGAATGCTCTGAAGGAAGGATAAGGGTATATCTATTTTATATAGATATCATTCTATATAAAATAAGGCACTACCCCCATCACTCTGTATACCTATATACCTGAGAAACCTTCATCTGCAGTGAACCTTCATCTTTAGTGAAGGCTTTTCAGCTAGAGTCTCATTTGAGCACAGAAGTGTTGGAACAAGCCATGTGGACATTTTGAGAAACTCCCTTCTAGGCAGAAGAAAATAATTGCTAAGAGGCAAGCAGGTGCTTGGAATACTTGAGGACTATCCAGGAATCCATTGTTATTGCATTAGCACTTCCAGGAGAATAATAGGAGATGAAATCAGAGAATCTGTGGGGAGGGTCATAAGAGGTAATTTAGGGTCTTGTATGCTGTGGTTAGGCTTTGGGTTTCATTCTGAGTGATATGGGAAGCTGAGGAATGTCTGTCAACAAAATTTTGACATGATTTTATTTATGTTTTATAAGGATTATTAGATACCATGTAGATACAGATACTTGTAAAAGAGGCATGGTTAGAAACAGGGAGACTGGTTTAGCAGCCCGTTGCAGTAGTATAGTGACAGATGATTAAACTTTTAATTAGGGTGTTAGAAGTGTTAAGAAATAGTTGGTTAGGAATATATGCTGAAGATAGAGCTTCATGGGATTTATCAATGAATTAAATTGGAGGTGTGAGATTCTCTTAGACCATTTGTATTGCTCTAACAAAATACCTGAGACTGAGTAATTTACACATAACAGAAATTTATTTCTTACAATTCTGGAGGCTGGGAAGTATAAGATTAAGATGCAGACATTCATGTGTGGTGAGGGTCTACTTGCTGCATTCTCACAGGGTAGAAGGGGTGAATGTTGTGTCTTCACAAGTAGAAGACGGAAGGGCAAAAGAAGGCCTAGACAGAGGCATCACACTACCTGATTTCAAAGTATACTACAAAGCTACAGTAATAAAAACAGCATGGCACTGGTACCAAAACAGAGATATGGACCAATGGAACAGAACAGAGGCCTTGGAGGCAACGCCACACATCTACAACCATCTGATATTTGACAAACCTGACAAAAACAAGCAATGGGGAAAGGATTCCCTGTTTAATAAATGGTGTTAGGAAAACTGGCTAGAAGTGTGCACAAAGCAGAAACTGGACCCCTTCCTGACACCTTACACTAAAATTAACTCCAGATGGATTAAAGATGTAAACATAAGACCTAACACCATAAAAACCCTAGAAGAAAACCTAGGTAAAACTATTCAGGACATAGGCATAGGCAAGGACTTCATGACTAAAACACCAAAAGCATTGGCAACAGAAGCCAAAATAGACAAATGGGATCTAATTAAACTCCAGAGCTTCTCTACAGCAAAAGAAACAATCATTAGAGTGAACCAGCAACCAACAGAATGGGAAAACATTTTTGCAATCTACCCATCTGACAAAGGGCTACTATCCAGAATCTACAAAGAACTAAAACAGATGTACAAGAAAAAATAAAACCCATCCAAAAGTGGGAGAAGGATATGAACAGACACTTTACAAAAGAAGACATATATGAGGCCAATAAACATGAAAAAATGCTCATCATCACTGATTATTAGAGAAATGCACATCAAAACCACATTGAGATACTACCTCATGCCAGTTAGAATGGCAATCATTAAAAAATCTGCAGATAACAGGTGCTAGAGAGGATGTGGAGAAATGGGAACACTTTTACACTGTTGGTGGGAGTGTAAACTAGTTCAACCATTGTGGAAGACAGTGTGGCACTTCCTCCAGGACCTAGAAATAGAAATTCTGTTTGACCCAGCAATCCCATTACTGGGTATATACCCAAAGGATTTTAAATCATTCTACTATAAAGACACATGCACACGTATGTTCATAGTGGCACTGTTTACAATAGCAAAGACCTGGAACCAACCCAAATGCCCATCGATCCCAGACTAGACAAGGAAAATGTGGCACATATACACCATGGAATACTATGTAGCCATAAAAAACAATGAGTTCATGTCCTTTGTAGGGACATGGATGAATCTGGAAACTATCATTCTCAGCAAACTGACACAAGAACGGAAAATCAAGCACTGCATGTTCTCACTCATAACTGGGTTGAACAATGAGAACACATGAATACAGGGAGGAGAGTGTCACACACTGGGGTCTGTTGGTGGGGGCAAGGGAGGGACAGTGGGGGTGGGGAGGTCAGGGAGGGATAACATGGGGAGAAATGCCAGATGTAGGTGACAGGGGGATAGAGGCAGCAAACCACATTGCCATGTGTGTACCTATGCAACAGTCCTGCATGTTCTGCACATGTACTCCAGAACCTAAAGTGCAATTTAAAAAAAAGTAAAAAAATTAAAAATAAGAGGGCCTAGCTAGTTCTCTCCAGCCTTTTTATAAGGTTGTTAATTCCATTCATGAGGGCAGAGCTCTAGTGGCCTAATTATCTCCTAAAGACCCTACCTGCTAATACTTTTGCATTGGGGATTAAGTTTCAACATGAATTTTGGAGGGGACACAAACAGTTAAACCACAGCAGAAAGAAAGAGAGGAGCCTATGAGAATACTGAGTTTTCTGGCATAAATAACTGAAATTGTGGAGATACCACTTATTCAAACAAAGTAGATTGGAGGAAGTGTTTGTTTTGGGTAGTGAAGGAGTAATCATAAGTTTGGATTTGGGCATATTAAGTTTGAAATGCCTTTCAGATATCCAAGTAAACATGTTAAGTATGCAGTTGGATATATTAGCCTGGACGAGGAGAGACATTAGTGATAATGATTAAATTTGAATCATTAGCATATAGATGGTATTTAAAGTGTTGGCATTGGATGAAATTACCTAGATGGTGTCAGTAGAGAATGGAAGCAAAGAACATTGACATCTGAGGAGTGGGACATTCCAGTGATTCAAGTTTAGAAGATGAGTAGGTGACAGTGGAAAGGAGGAGAATGAAAGTAAATGATATTTCAAAAGTCAAGTAAAGAGTATATTTCAAAATCACATTGACCACTGGCTTTGACGACATAGAGAGCTCACTGATTACATTAACAAGAGGAATTATAGTTTTAGAGGTGTATGTAAGAAATAATGGAAAGGGAGGAAGTGGATTTAGGAAGTAGAGACAACTCTTTCACAAGAGATTTATGTCAGGAAAGCAGACAAATCATGATATGTTTGGTGGGAGCTATTAAATCAAGGTGCTTTTTTTCAGGTTGATAGATATTAATGCATTATCATAGGGAGCTGGGAAGGATTTAGTAGATAGCATAGTAAGCTGATGATACAGGAAATAGAAGGGAAAATTGTATTTTTACATAGGTGAGAATGTCGCTTAAATAGGCGAGAAAGGAAAAGCCTAGGCAACATAGTGAGATCCAGCCTCTACAAAACATTTTAAAATTAGCCAGGTGTGGTGGTGCTGGCCTGTGGTCCCAGCTACATGGAGCTCTGAGGCAGGAGGATCACGTGAGCCCGGGAGGTAGAGGCTTCAGTAAACTGTGTTCGTTCTGCTGCACTCCAGCCTGGGTGACAGAGGGAGACCCTATCTCACTTGAAAAAAAAGATGATACAATGCAAAAATGGTTAGGCCGTTATTAGATGGGAGTTTAAACTTCCATCTGGGGTATGGATGGAAATCAGAGTACAAAAAGGTAGAGGGATATATTTGATTGAAGGAATTATTCATTCATTCATTTATCTAACAAGTGCTTATTAATTGTTTATATACTAGGTGCTTTTTCTGGGTATTAGGGATACAGTAGAGACCACAATAGTTACAAATTCCTGCAGTTTATTTCTAGTGAGGGGTGATTAAGAATAAAGAAAATAAATGCATAATTTAAATAGCATGGTATATTGTACTAGGTGACATGGATAAATTCCAACTTAAAGTGAATAAGTTAATTTGTAGACCTATATTTTGCTATCACTATTATTACAATCTATTTTTTGAGATAATTATGTTAATTAAATAGAAAAGTTTATGGTAAGCATATGGTGAGCAAACCAGGGTCCAATCAACATTCAATCCATGAATGACTTAAACTTACAAATGGCCTCCTTCATTCTGTATTTACTAACATCACAGAACACTACTGGAATCCCAAAGAGAAGCAGAAGCCTGATCATACTTTTTTTAGTTCAGAAGTAAAACAGAGGAAGAATATGTAGTAAGTGGAAAGGCTTTAGGAGCATCAGAGACAGACTTTCAAAATAACAGATGTGAGATGTGATTGACCTAACTAGCTGTTTGACTTTGTTTTTTTCTCTCTTTACTTTTTAACATACCCGGATCAAATAAAAATGTGTTTGGGTTAAAAATGAAAGTAACTCGTATGTACAATACTGAGGTCAGAACACACAGCAAAAACTAGGCAAACTGAGAATCCTGCATATTGTAATAAAAATAGCTTTAAGCCAGGAGCCAGAAATCTCCAAATCCATACTCAAGTCTGCCATTGTCTACATATGTAGCTTGTATAAATCTCTTAAATTCATTGAACCTTAATTTCCCTATGTTCAGAATGCGAGAAAACATAACTGTATTGTCTATCTCAAAAGACTTAACTTCTTTTAATTAGAAAGATCAGTATGTTCATGTGTCCTTATAGTAGAATGATTTATAACCCTTTGGATATATACCCAGTAATGAGATTGCTGGGTCAAATGGAATTTC
>CAUYLG010050130.1:0-14842 GCA_963573385.1 Cacajao melanocephalus | reverse complement strand
CGGGGTGGCAACGTCCACATAGCACGGAGGGGAATCTGTGTGACACAGAGCAATGGTAGGCAGGTTAACATAAGATGCCTCTGTGAGGGGCTGGTGGTCAGCCCTGGGATCAGTAACCACCAGAAGCCATGGCTCCCGGAAGGCTGCTGGGATCTGATTAGTGAATGTTCTAGGAGTGAAGTGGCCAGCAATAAGAGTGGCTCCAGTGACAGCAGCAAACGACAGCATGGCTCTCTGGCCAGTTTTCCTGGAGAATATGACACGGACATCAGCAAGGTTTTGAATGGCAACAATGGCACGAGCTGCCAGCAGAAACTTCTCGCAGGTCTTCTTCAGATTTAGGATGTAGATGCCATCATTTTTCCTGTTATAGATGTACTGTTCCATTTGGAAGTCAAAATTAGTGCCACCTAGCTGGGTTCCTGCTGCAAGGAACTTGAGGACAGCCTCCTCCTTCACTGGCAGGACATCAAGGGCTCTGAATATTGTGAAAGTTTCCCTTTAAGTTACAAAGAGAATCCAGAACAACCCAGAATGGATCCCTTTGTGGGTAGCACGGAAAGGCAAAATATAAAATGATGAATTGGGCCGGGTGCAGTGGCTCACGCCTGTAATCCCAGCAGTTCTGGAGGCCTAAGCAGGCAGATTGCTTGAGCTCAGGACTTTGAGACCAGCCTGGGCAACCTGGTGAAACCCTGTCTCTACAAAAAAAAATAATTAGCTCAGCATGGTGGTGTGCACTTGTAGTCCCAGCTGTTCAGGAGGCTGAGGTGAGAGGATTGCTTGAGTCTGAGAGGCAGAGGTTGCAGTGAGCTGAGATCACACCCACCACTGCACTCCAGCTTGGGTAACAGAGTAAGTCAGAAAAAAAAAAGCAGGCAGGGGGGCCGGACGGACGGCCGGGCAGGAGAGAGAGAAAGAAAGAAAAAGAAAGGAAAAAGATGAAGTGATGGATGTATAGGGAAATGACTACATAAATAAATATGTAATAAAGCTTAATGGCAGAACTTAAGTGATGTATATATGAGTGGTCACTATAAAATCTTTCCATTTTGCTGTTTGGAAACTTTTGTAATAATTATCAGGGGAAAAAAATTGCCTTGAATTTTTTTGTGACCATTTTATCTTCTCACCCAGATTATTAGCTCCAAAGAGCAGAGGCAGTTATATCTGTAAGGTTATCTAGTTCATATTTCTTGTTTCACAGATGAGGAAACTGAGTCCTGAAGATACAGAATGATTTTATCAAGGTCAGGTGGCAGCCAGGCGCAGTGGCTCACGCCTGTAATCCTAGCAGTTTGGGAGGCTGAGGCAGATGGATTGCTTGAGTCCAGGAGTTTGAGATGAGCCTTGTGGACAATACTGCAAAACCACATCTCTACAAAAAATACAAAAATTAGCCGGGCATGGTGGCACTCACTTATAGTCCCAGCTACTTAGGAGGCTGAGATGGGAAGATCACTTGACCTAGGGGGAGCAGAGGTTGCAGTGAGTGAGATCATGCCACCACACCCCAGCCTGGGCAACAGAGCAAGACCCTGTCTCAAACAAAAAAACAAGATCAGATGGCAAGTTAGGGGCGTATTTGATTTTATACTTAGTTTCTTCTCATTACACTAGGGACAACTGAAGTCCATAACTCAGGCCTAGAAGATCCATAGAAAGTCTTCTGCAACACACATAAAACCCCAAATTCTGAATGTAAAATTTAAGTATATGTTCAAAGATGCATTTTCTAAGGAGAAAAGCATAGCTTTCAAAAGATCCTTAAGTGGTCTATGACTTGAAAGGGGTTATGTCTAAAAAGTTACTAGGACAAATTTTATTTGTATCAAATTCCTCCTTGAAAATACTAAGCACAGTGTTAAGACAGTCAAGAAATATTTTTCAACTGATAATATTTTACTGGTAATCCATGTTAAACTAATATTTTTAACGGATTAGTGACAATGGTATTCAAAAAAGCTTTTTGTAGTTCCAAGACAGATTATAAGGATGTGTAATGTGAGACACTCAAGCCCTTCAGAGTTTTTAACTATTTTTGATCGTATCCCACACAAGGCTGTGGTTACCCACATGTAGCTGGCTAAGTTCTGAAAAAAATATTTATCTTTTTATTTTCTACTTCTTTGACATTTGGAGATCACTGTGTTGCTTAGCAAAAATCATCCAGGGCTTTCACTTCTTAATTTCGAAGCAAAAGAGTTTATTATGTAACATCTTTCAGATTCAGGCTATAAGTTATCCTGCCTTGAGCATGCACTTAGCAGGTGGTTGCCTCCAACTATAGAGTCAGGCCTGTGAGCTTGCCTTGTCCTCTGCTACCATTAGTTAGAGGAAAGCCAGCTTCCTGAGCATCAGCTTTTTTAACCCATAGACTAAATTTAATATATCCTGAGGTATCCCACAAGGTTTTGTTAGCATAAGTAAATTGATATTTTTAAATAGCTTGTGGAATATGATACAGAAATTAAAAATATGGTGTTACATTTGATCAAGGAAAAATATATATGTGTTGTTTGTATACTTTAAGAGACCAAATACTGTAAATTATTGAAGAAATAAATAATTTGGCAGGATTTCTTCTAACATTCAGGGAAAATATCCCATGTCTCATGGAAGGGTCACTTTCTTGAGTGATCCTTCCATCTACATGTGCCTGAGTTTGCCATCCCTCTATTTTTGTTTCTCAACTCGGTCAATGCCTAACATTTGTTAATTTAATATCGCAAAAGCATATAAACATGAACTTCAACAGGTTTCTCCTGAATCTCCCAGAGATAAACTAAATAGATACATCAGCACAGCTAGAACAAGACTGTCTGCAAATCTGCTTGGGCTGTCAAAAGAAGAAGAGAAGAAGAATTGTGCAGGAAGTAAAAGAGTCAATGAGACAAATTAAAGGAAATAAAGAATTCTGATGTGGATTGAACTGACAAGCTCAAGAACAAAATGATAAAGACCTTTAATCACGTCAGAAAGTCTATAAAGCTATGTAAGTACAAGAACTAGCAAATGTTAATAATAAACCTTATCCTATTACATAAGAGACAAAATGAACTGCCAAAACTCCAGAAAGGTCAGATCTATCATATATTGTATCTGTATTGAATGCTCGTATTGAAAACTAATTGTCTAATGAAGACTTGCTTTGCTAAGAAAGAATGATCTGTTAATGCATCGGATAATTTAAATCTTGGAACCCTATGATTGCCACAAAATCATGCCTGGATTAGCCTGCTGTGGGATGAGATACAAGGAACAAATGAGCTGTCCCAGTGGAGGCCATGCTAGATTAGACAACAGTTGGTCAACTAGTGAGACAGCCCTAGCTGAGATCAGAAAAACCATACAGTCAAGCCCCCCCAAAATCAGCAAAACTGCCCAGCCAACACAGAGCTCAGTCCCTCCATAAATAATATCCTTGATGAGGTGGAATGAGGTGGGAGCAAGGGCAAAGTGGGAAGACCAGTGAGGAGGCTACTGCAATATGCTATGCTAACAGCGTCCAAACTATGCGATCAATGTTAACATCGCTAAAAAGTAGACAACAGTCCGGAAGCAGTGGCTCACGTCTGTAATCCTAGAATTTTGGGAGGCCAAAGTAGGCAGATCACTTTAAGTCAGGAGTTCAAAACCAGCTGATGAACATGGTGAAACTCTGTCTCTACTGAAAATACAAAAAAAATTAGCTGGGCATGGTGGTAGGCACCTGTAATCCCAGCTACTTAGGAGGCTCAGACAAGAGAAGTGCTTGAACCCGAGGGGTGGAGGTTGCAGAGAGCAAGATCACACTACTACACTCCAACCTGGACAACAGAGTGAGACTCCATCTCAAGGAGAGAGAGAGAGAGAGAGAGAGAGAGAGAGACAACAGGCATTATGTGCCTCCTGATGGGATGCATAGGGAATACACAATGCCACTTAGGGAGTAGTCTTCCCCTCAGATAGAACCTGCTCTGATTAAGCACCCATATCTAACTACTTATTTGCAAGAAATATAGGGGACAGAAAACATATTTAAAATGACAGGGGGTTGCAATCACTGTAATCCAGGATGTGAAAAACCCCACAGGACAAATTAGATGGTTTCTTCAACAAACAAAGAGTAAATATAAAGGGGGGGAATCTAGACAAAAAACACATTCTATAGACAAATTGGCTTTAAAAAACATGTTTATGAGGCAATCAGGGGAAATTGGACAATGATTGGATATTTAACAATATCAGAGAATTATTAGGCTTTTTAAAAAAAGATGTGATAATGATATTGTGGTTACATTTTTTGAGTCCTTATAGAAATACATACTGAAATACTTATGAATGGAAAAATGTATTTGGATTTGCTCCTAAATAATTCACTTGGGAGTGGGGGAGTGAGGGGGATACAGTATGAACAACTTAAGATTAGACGTGAATTGATAATTATTGAAGCTGGTTGATGAGTACGTGGGGGTTCATTATATTTTTCTCTCTACTTTTGTGTATCTTTGAATTTTTCCACTAAAAATGTTTTAAAAGTATGGAAGAATATCACTTATATACAACATATAACAGGAAAAGGTTCATGGATACTGCTCTTCCTCATCATTGACAATTAAGCTTTGCTATTGCAAAAAGCCTTTCTCCCTTTGCAGACATGTTTGTTCCTCTGGAGACTCTCCAGTGATATTATTAGTGCAAAGATCCCCCTGGGCTAGAGACTGGCTCAAACCAACATGAGAATGAAATTAGATCCAGCAATCCTACTTGTGGGAATTTACCCAAAAGATTCAATATCAGTGTGTCCAAGAGATGTCTGCACTCCCATGTTCACTGCAGCACTACTCACATAACCAAGTTATAAAACCAACCTCATCAGCAGATGAATGGATAAAGAAAACGTGGCACATACACGCAATGGAATACTATTCAGACTTAGAATTTCTTTCATGTGCAACAACATGGATGAAATTGGAAGACATGCTAAGTGAAATAAGCCAGGCACAGAAAGACAAATACTGCATGTTCTCACTTATATTTAGAATTTTAACCAATCAAACTTATAGAAGCAGAGAATAGAATGGTGGTTACCAGAGGCTGCGGTGTGGGAGAAATACGGAGATCATGGTAAATGAGTACAAATCCTCAATTAGGAGGAATAGGGTTTTTTGTTGTTTTTCTTTCTTTAGTTCTTTGGGTACAGCATGGTGAATATAGTTAATAATAATGTATTGTATATTCCAAAATCACTAGGAGTGCATTTCAAGTGTTCTCACCACATAAAATGGCAGGTATTTGAGGTGATAGATATGTTAATCAGCTTGATGTAATTATTCTACATTGTATTCATGAATCATGAAATCATTTTGTATCCCCATAAAATATATACAATTATAATTTAGTAATTTGCAATAAAAATTTTTTAATTAAGAACAAATTTTTAAAGAATGAAATGAAACCATGGTAATGACACATATGAACAATGTATGCTCTCCACTATAGTATATATTTTAGTGTATAAATACATACTATGTACTTTACACATAGTCACTGAATTACTTTTTTATTATCTTTCTAAAATTAGACTTTTAAAATTATCCAGATTTTGATTATTAAAATAAGATGTTCATAGCCAAAAAATCTAAACAGTACAGAAGATGAGGAAAAGCCAAAAAGTAAAAGCTCTCCCTCTGAACACCCAGTCAATCTCACTCTTAGTGGTGTGCAATCACTTAATTAACACACGCTTGAGTGTCCTTTCAGAATGTTCAATGCATAATTGTGTGTGCTGGAAAAGTTGTTTTTAAGGAATATTGATTAAGCACAAGGGTGACCTGGCTTTTGGTTAATTTTATTATAAGCAATTATTAGTTAATACATAATACATCTTTGCTTTGCAGAAACACTTTTATATTCATAAGAAGGCATACAGCTTAATCATAGCCCTTTTGTCATGTGATTATCCATAGCATTCTAATATAGTTATTTATGTTTGTATTGATCATTTGAAAATATAACTGGATTTTTCACCCTAATATAAAAGAAGATACATTAAAATGAAAACACATTAATGGCTTATTTATCACTGTTTCTTTAAACCCTTCAAACTGAAATTGTTTAATAGATTTTCCTTTTGGGCTATTATGTTGCTGTCTCACATCAACAAAGTAATACAAAATTTTAGAGCATGAAGAAAACAAGATTGGTATCTTGCTTATTCTTATATCATCTGCCTGAATTAAAAATAAAAATAAAAATAAAAATGGTAGATATATGCAAGAAATTTTCAAAATATATTAAAATTATGAGAGTATTTCTTTTATATTACCTTTCTGTATGTTTTAACATTCATATTTAAAAAGTTGTAAGATTTGCAGCAATAAAACAAAAATAATTCATTCTTTAAAAAATTTAACTCACTAATTTTCCACAGAACTACGTAAAGATGGCTTTCAAATGAACATTGACTACAAGTGGGTTTTTTTTCTATTTTTTTTTTTTAACCACATTTCAAGATTCATCTGAGGCTTGAGTTACCCATTACCATGTTATTTTTTGTTTGTGTTCTTCCAGTGATTACTGAGTCTTTAAATTACTGAAAAAGAGAAGAAGGAGAAGAAGAAAGGCAATTCTTACTTTGGTGACATGCAGAGCTGGTTTCATGGGTGCATGACATGCACAGTTACCCAGAGTCCCATGATCAGAAGGGTCTCATGCTTGGTTTAATGCTCTGTGGTCATCATCTTGAAACTTGTAATCATGTTATCTTTTCTTTTTTCTTCTTCTTCTTATTTTTTTTTTAAATAGAGGTGGGGTGTCACCATGTTGGCCAGGCTGGTCTCGAACTCCTGACCTCTGGTAATCCACCCATCTCGGCCTTGCAAAGTGCTGGGATTATAGGCATGAGCCACCGCGCCTGGCCAATCATGTTATCTTAAACTTGCATTTTGTAAGTGGAGCCCCAAGAGACAACCGTGCTTGTGCATGAACAATACGCCCAATATGTTTGTATACTGTTCCTTGCCACTTCATTTGCATACAGCCTTCTGATGTTGCATAAGCAAAGAATTCCAGTGGACCCAGCATGGGAGATCAGTAAGACACAAAGCAAATACATAAACATTTTATGGGAGCCACTGGCTTCCACAGAGTGTTGCTAGAACAGGCATGTATCAAAAAGTGGAATAAAAAAGTTAGGGATTTTGCATCATTTCCAGTGTTCTGGTAAGAACAAAATACATGTACAAGGTACAAAATACAAATTGTATTATCTCAGTGATTCTAAATACAGTTTTGCATTTGAAACTGGCATTCCATAATACAAAGATGGTTTTTAAACATTATACCAATAATTTAAATTTTTTAATTATTCACTTAGAGCAGCATTAAATAATAAATGACACCATGATAAGTCAAGAGAAAAACTGTGGAAGAAAGAAAAAAAGCTTTATATTTAATATCTTTAGTGGCACTCTCCCCCTGATTTCAAACAAGGGCTCTATGTTTTCATTTTGCGCAGGGCCTCAAAAATGCTGTAGCCAGTCCTGGTTACATGTCCTTTGTCTTCCCCCAGAATCCTCCTGCAGGAAGCATCTGTCTTCTATTCTAAAGTCATTAGTTCACCCTTGCAGCTGAGTTTGGGCTGGAGAAAGGACATCTTTATTTTGGCAAATGGCAGAAGAATTGGCTAACAGAAATAGCAAAAGGAATAGTCATGTTTCCTGAAATCCAGTATGGTAAAATACTTAGGCTCTTACAGATTAGGTTTTCTTTGCCTCATTGTGGTTTACAGCTGTGGATTTTTCACACTGAAGAGCAGTTGTCAAATAAATATTTTTCCTTCACCGCTTCTTTACAAACACTCAAGACTTCTCAGTGCCATCTTACTGTGAATTTTCTTTTGTCTTAGAGCTACTAGGAAGGACTTAAGACCAACAAAAAGCTGTGTTATTAATTTTTATGTTGTGCTTTTTGTCATTGTCTCTGATCATTTTCAGATTATTTCAACAAATATTTGTGGAGAGTCAGCTTTATGAGAACCACTGTGCTAGACACTGTGCTAGACACCCAGTGAAAAAGAGTCCCCATCCGCCAGGGGTTTAGGTCTAATGATCCTCCAGAGGGAATAAATGGGGCCAAAATGTGATGGTGAGGGCTGGTTCATGGGGAAAGTTCTTTTGGTTTTGTTTTTCTTTCTTCACACAAACTAGTGAACTCTATTCTTTGTGGTACATAAATCACTCCCTAATAGTGAAAGTAAGTCCATTGAGTTAACTTAGAGCACCACTGGTTATGTTATTGCTGCAGGAAATGTTAAGTCGGGATTGAAACTGACTCATTTTAGAGGAAGAAATACTCCTTTGAAAACACTATTGTTGTCCTTTGTTCAAATTTCTTTCCCTTATTTTTAAAGCCAAGTACAGAAGGGGTGTTTTTAGGAGAATGAGACTAAAACAAAACTCCCTAAGTCCCAAATCTGTGATTCAGGGTAACTCCACTGACAATGATCAAAATCATTCCTCAAGTTGTGGCCCGCTGCTGTTACCTTTCCAGAGTCCATTTATCCACAAGTCTCTGGGGCTCTTTGTTTTCAATCTTCACTCACTCTCCTTCATTCCTAACACCTACGTTAAGAAGGATCACTTGTGATGTGCTTCTGACACCAGGTTCTTGATTTGTGCTTCTGGTTTTATTGGAAAACTCTTCCTGAAAATGGTTTAATGTATATTTTAAATTATGTATGTAATGTGGAAAAGCAAATTTTTTGAGACTTGTTTTCATGAAATTCTCATGGATGCTTGAGTAAGGTTACATCAGTAGTTCCCAGTTACATCATATTTGTCTATTCCCCAACATCTATTATTTCCCTCTTCCTTGCAATAATACAGATTTCAACTGGGCAACCCAGAATAAAGCCCACCAGAACAAATATAGCCACCTGGAATAAAGACATTACCCAGCTTCTCTATCAGCTAGGTATGGCCACATGACTAAGTTTTATATAATATCCTTTCCTCTTGCCTGAAATGCACATGTAATAGCTGGAACTTTAGCAGCCATTTTGGACTATGAGATGGAACACCAAAGACAGGAAACTAGAAAGTTTGAATCTCTGATGATTTCAAGGACTGTCTACTTCTAGACTTTTTTTTTTTTTAAACGGAGTCTTGCTCTGTCACTGAGGCTGGAGTATAGTGGCACAATCTCAGCTTACTGCAACCTCTGCCTCCAGGGTTCAAGTGATTCTCCTGCCTCAGCCTCCCACATAGCGGGACTACAGGCGTGCGCCACCACACCCAGCTAATTTTTGTATTTTTAGTAGAGACATCATGGGGTTTCACCGTGTTGGCCAGGCCACTCTTGAACTCCTGACCTCAGGTGATCTGCCCACATTGGCCTCCCAAAGTGCTGGGATTTTAAGCATGAGCCACCATGCCCGGCTGACTTGTAGACTTTTACTTGAAAGAAAAATACAACTCCATCTAGTCAAAGCCACTGTATTACTTTTTGTGTCTCTGTTACTTGCAGTTAAACCTAATTCTAACTGATAACTTTTTAAGATTCCTTGTTCATTCTGTCTAGGTGAACCCAGTCTTAACACTTATTCTTTTTTCTATATCTTGAAATTTATTGCTCCTTCAGCTAGAGAATCCTTAAGTAATATTATGTGTTTCACAGTTCCAGTTAATTCATCTTTGTTATAAAAATGACTTAAACAACGTAATATTAAAGTAGTAGCTGCAAATAGCAGTTATTGGTTTTCTGTCAATGCATATTCTAATTCTGCTAAGACTTTGAGTTTGGCTTATCAAGAGCACTCTAGGTTGGTTTCTGGTCCTACCCATTCCACCAGCTTCCACAAATCAACATTTAATTAGCAAAAAAATAAAAAATAAAAATAAAAAAATAAATTAAGGAACAGAGCATCTGAGTACCACCTCAAACTTGTAACAAGTCTGATGGGAGCATCGTGTCTCCTTGTAAGTGGAGCCTGGGAGAGCACATCCTGAGATGACACTGAAGGAATTGCTAAAATAAGGGAGTCAGGAGATGATGCTGAAGGTATAACCTGAAGACAACCAGTGTCCTTCCAATCCAAAGGACAAGGTGAGAACTCGATGGATAAATGAATTATAGAGTCACCAGCCGAGAGAGTCTCAGAGGGTTGGAGGAACACCAGACTGGGTCTACAAGAGCAGTTTAAGACTTAGTCTAGCAGCAAAGTAAGCACTGGTGGGGAGGGGGCATTACCAAGTGCCTTGCAGACACAAGTGAGAAGGAAGTTCCAATGGCCTAAAAATTAAAAAGAAGACATAAGATCATTAACAAATTACTACAAATGTGAGAAGAACTTGCTGGCTGGAATAAAAATAAAATACCTAAATAACTACATAAAAATAGAAGTTTTGAAGAACGTTGTAGACAAAATTACCGTGCTTTAATTGATGTAACTTCTTAATTTGAATTTTTGGGTACCTAGATGGATGGGACTACATGAATACCAAGTGATAGTGACCAATATAAGGTCTACTGTACATTTTAAACTACTCAGTTTCCTTGCACAGAACTATTTCCATCATGAAAATCCTGATGCATTCCTCTGAGACTCTCTCTGCTGGTGACTCTCTGCTGGTAACATTCATTTTAACTCAAAAGTAAAAAAGACCAGGAGTACTGAAAACTAATAATTGAAGTGAACCACTCCCAAACAATCTCAGAATATACTCATTTGAATTACTGGGCACTTGGTTCCTAAGAAAGCAATGGTAAAATAAATCAGCCAGTGGCAATAAATATTAAGAATTTAGCAAGAAGGCTAAAACAATAGATTGTGACTGAACTCCAGTGAACCTCAGATAATGTCTTTACTTTCCCACTCTCTTTAATGAGGTGGGTTGGAAGAAGGTTTCTCAGCCCTGAGAGTTAAAGCCAGTTTAGCCACAGAGCTCCCTGTTGTTTCCTCTTGGCCTTTTCCTTATGGGAAAAGGGTTTTCACAGTCGGGTAGGGTGACTCACCAGGAAGGGGAGCATCTGGGCCTCCAGGAAGAAGGACTGGAATGCAGGAGCTGGCCCAGTCTATCAGACATCTGGAGCTATACAGTCTAATTTGACAGCTGTTTGAGAGTGTATAGAGAGCTAAGCAGGCATAATTCCCAATCTCATTTCCTTCTTTACCTTGAGGCTAGGTATCTGTGATGACTTTGACACGACAGCAGACAGAGTAACAAACTCTGATTTACTAAAAAGAAATGTAAAAAGTATTTCCTGAATATTACCTATATGCTTGGTACTCTTATGGATACATAAGAATAGATATGAGTTCTACCCTCTGCTTATGATGAAGTTGGCAAAACAAGGAACAAATAAATATAATGATCTTTTCATGTATCTGTGACCTCTACTAGACTGTAAGCTCTATGACAGTAGGGTCTGTATTCATCATATTACAACTGCCCATAATAACCCAGTTCCTGCCCACTCAATAAATACTCAAATAAATTAACAAACATGGACCATTGAAGTAACAATACAAGGAAGCCTCTACATAGTCATGTACCAAAGAGAGAGGTAGACAATTAAAGCTACAAGCGGTTAGAGAAGGCAAGATAGCTAAATAGACAGCCAGTGGGCTTAAAAGTGAGATTAGGCCGGGCACAGTGGTTCATACCTACAATTCCAGTACTTTGGGAGGCCGAGGTGGATGGGTCACCTGAGGTCAGGAGTTCAAGACCAGCCTGGGGAAACCCTATGTCTAGTAAAAATACAAAATTAGGCCAAGCGGGATGGCTCATGCCTGTAATCCCAGCACTTTGGGAGGCTGAGGCAGGAGGATCACGAGGTCAAGAGTTTGAGACCAGCCTGGGCAAGATGGTAAAACCCCGTCTCTACTAAAAATACAAAGATTAGCCGGGTGTGGTGGCACGCACCTTTATCACAGCTACTCAGGAGTCTGAGGCAGGAGAATCACCTGGACCCAGGAGGTGGAGGTTGAGTTGAGCTGAGATTGAAACATTGCACTCCAGCCTGGGCAACAAGAGCAAAACTCTGTCTCAAAAAAAAAAAAATACAAAATTAGCTGGGTGTGGTGGTGCATGCCTGTAGTCCCAGCTACTCAGGAGGCTGAGGCAGGAGAATCACTTAAACCTGGGAGGTGGAGTTTGCATTGAGCCAACATCGCACCACTGCACTCCAGCCCGGGTGACAGAGTGAGACTCCACTTCAAAAACAAACAAACAGTGAGATTAGAGTTGGTCTTTCCTATTACGTGCAGAATAGAAGAAGCTCTGACACCTGGCTAGAGCCTGGCTTTGGGGTCTTGACTGTGCTCCATCAAATGTGTAAAGCATTCTCAAGAGAGGACATAAAGTACAAAAAACATAAAGGACATAAGGGACAAAAAATACCCCAGGTCTGATATCAAGGCTGCTTTCCCCATATGGGACAACAGTGGTATCTTGGTAGGGGTTCTCAGGACAAGCTCTTCTCTGGAGTCTAGGGATCTCCAAACAAATGACACTTTGTAGGAACACTTTCTTTGGTCACTAGACTGTTCTTTAAAGAATTCAAAGCCTGAAAGCCTTAGATATTGCTTTGGTTTGGGTGTGGTTTGTATCCACCAAAATTCATGTTGAAATTTGATCCCCAATGTGCCCCTGTTGGTAGGTAGAGCCGAGTGGGAGGTGTTTAGGTCACGGGAGCAGGTTCCTTATGGATTGATTAATTCCCTACCAAGGGGTTGAGTGAGTCCTTACTCTTATGGGGATGGATTGGTTTCTGAGATAGCAAATTGTTAAAAAGAGTATGGCTCCCTCAGTTTCTCTCTCTTGCTTCCTCTCTTGCTGTTTGATCTCTTTACACATGCCTGCCTTGATTCTGCTTTCTGCCATGAGTGGAAGCAGCATAAGACCCTTAACAGAAGCTGAGCATTTACTGGTAGCATGCCTCATGAACTTCCCAGCCTGCAGAACCCTTAGCTAAATAAACCTCTTTTCTTTATAAATTATTCAGCCTCAGGTATTTTGCTACAGCAACATGAAGTAGACTAAGACAAATGCAAAGCTTGATTATAATACTGTAATTTAGGTGTTAATGATAGGCTTCAAAAGTGAGGATTTGGTTGACTTTTAGCTCTATGATTTTCAAGAATCAGTAGATGTCTGGACAGCTCAGCCCCAGATTGCCTAGCCACTCTTGACAAGGGTCCAGGCATACTCAGAGGAGGAACATGACAGTCATCTCCCCAGGACAGCCCAGGACAAGACCTCACTACACGGCCCAGGTCTGTTTTCATAATATGGTGAGGCTAATGGAAATGTCTCTTCACTTTTGACTAGAAGGGGAAGGATCTGGTTTTTTGTTTGGTTGGTTTTTGGTTTTTGAGACAGTGCAGTAACACAATCATGGCTCACTGCAGCCTTGACCTCCTGTGCTCAAGCAATCCTCCCACTTCAGCCTCCTGAGTAGCTGGGACTACAGGTGCATGCCACTATACTCAGTTATTTTTTTTTCTTTTGTAGCTACAGGGTCTCTCTATGTTGCCCAGGCTGGTCTCAAGCTTATGGGCTCCAGCAATCCTCCTGCCTCAGCCTCTCAAAGTGCTGGGATTACATGTGTAAGCCACCACACCCAGCTCAGTTTTCTTAGACTCATAGCTGTTGGAATGTAACTTGTCTCCCTTTAGCATCAGCATCTGCCAAACCCAGTCCAGAGTAATAAGAAACCAGATCCTTCTTTGGCCAAGGTGCCCCTTCTTTCTTCACCAAAACTTCTGGTTTGTCACAATTAAATTTGTGTATCACTCAAAGTCCCAGTGGAAAACAGATGTCACACTCAAAATGGATAATTTAAGGAGAGTTTGGTAAGGGGACTGGTTATGAGGGTGTGAGCAGGCTATAGAGAATCTACAAGGGATAGCACTGTTGTGCCCCAGAACTGTTGCCATCCTGCAACACATGCAAGGGAATAGAGAAATTACCGGAACCTGAAGAGAGAGAGGCTATGTGCAGAGGATCACTAGATGGGAGCCCAGGCACCAAGCTGATGAAACTCCTTAGAGAAGAAATAGAAGAATAAGTACCCTCCTCCCACCAGTCTTATTTGGCAGTACTCACAGGAAGTTAGAGGGCAAGGAAGCCCTTTAATAGAGTCTGCCCAGGTAAGACTGGCACAGAGAGCAAGATGAATAATGGTGAGAGTGGATTTCAGGGGCAAATAGAAGCTCTCCATCATAGCTATGCTTTATTCATTCTCCAAGAGTCTGTGTCTGTGTAAAACCCCACTCATTTCAAATGAAAAAGCCCTCCTTCTAGAATTAATCCTTAATCAAAGTAGTACAGTGAGCCAAAAGCAAATCGAATTATGGAAGCAAGACCCTACATTCTAATCCCATTTCTGCCAGGAATGTGGTGTGTGATGCTGAGAAAAGTAAGTTTTCTGAATTTTGGCTTCTTTGTCTGTCTACTGCTCACTATCTCTTGAGAGGATTTTGAGGATATTTGCAGCACTTGAATATGTATCAACCTCCTTTTTGTCTTCAATGGCTTTCTTTAATAGCATAATCACCAGGCACTTCCTTGATTCTCTTTCTATTCATTTCTTCTCTCTCTCTCTCTCTATTTTCTCTTCCTTCCCACTGTGCTTCATCTCATATTGAAGTCTGCCTTGTGGTGTACTGTGAACACTGTGGCAGTTTAATTCTGTTTGTTGTAGTTATTTTTTATTTTTTTGAAAGAAAGAAAAAGAGAGAAAAGAAGAAAGAAAGAGTGAAAGAAAGAAAAAAAAAGAATGTAAGAGAGAAAGAAAGAGGAAGAGAAAGAGGGAGAGAGAACGGGATTCTTGTTCTATTGCCCAGGCTAGAATG
>CAUYLG010050123.1:0-36228 GCA_963573385.1 Cacajao melanocephalus | reverse complement strand
AGCATCACATACTGGGGGCACTTGGTGGGGGCTAGGGGAGGGACATGGGGGGGTTTGGAGGATGGGGAGGGATAACATGGGGAGAAATGCCGGATATAGATGAAGGGGGAATAGAGGCAGCAAACCACCTGGTTATGTATGCACCTATGCAACAACCCTGCGTGACATGCACAGGTATCACAGAAGCTAAAATAAAAAAATAAGAAAAATAAAATAAATAAAAAATTATTGTTTTGTGTATTACACAAAATAAAGTTTGTGTAATACTACACCTTCCATGTGATCATTTTAATTTTATTTTAATGTTATTTCAGTATATCATCCTAATAGATATGTTACTTTGTTGGCAAGCAACAGAAGCTGCTTCTCCTTAGAACTGTGCAATTATCGTTTCTAACTATGTTACATTTGTATTATTCTAAATATTTAAGAAATGCATTATATTGTCAATAATAAAACCCAGTAGGTAGTAAATTTTCAGGTGATTATATCAGGCATTGGTTAGAATCTTAATGTGAGATAATTTTACCTCTCAAGAAACAACAATCACCCTTAAATTGTACTACCCAGGATGCATTAGTTTTTCAACAATAAAATCTTTCAAATAAGTGTAAGAAAAACAATTTTCAAGTGTGTCAAATGAGGTGGATATTATATTTACTAGATATCAAGGTAGGGTGTTATATGCTATTGCCATCTAAAACCATTTCATAATTTGATAAAATTACTAACAGGTGGTTCTACTGCTGTGTAAACCAGGGAAATGAGAAATGATGAATGAAATAAAAACAAATCATTTTTATGACAAAATATAAAGTTTAGCTAAATTGGGATAGATCTACTTTCAGCATTTGTTCATAAATATCAAAAAAACCCACATATTTATATATTATTTAATATAAAAACTGGTATTAGGGGCCTAACATACAAAAAACATTTATAAAGATGAGTAAGACATACTACCAGTAGGAAATATCTGCAGTAAAAGTAAAGAATTATTTCTATAAAAATAAATAAATGTAAAATTATTTATTGTGAGATATGTCATAATAGAAGATCTAAAATAGGATTAATCGAAGATTCCAGCTACTGATCCAAAAAAAATCATTGTGAGGAACCTTGTTCCTTGCAGTGATGAACTAGGTTGTTTTAAATGAACACTTTAAAAAAAAAAAAGAAAGAAGTTTAATTGGACACTTTTTAAGAGAATAAATAGAACAGAGGGACTAAAGGTGAAGCCATCAAGAAGGGGACAAACAACAAATTTTGAAAGACAGGGAAGACACTGAAGATAAGACAGATCAGCATAGCATTTGACATGATGTTTCCCCTATAAAACAGTGCCAATTCCAAAAGTCCTGTTGAGAAACTGAGACCTTTAGCAGGTATTTCTGTACTTGCCACACAGCTGGAGAAGCAGGAAATGAAGTGTAAGCCCTGCCAGGCAGTTTGTAAACATGCCACATTTTCAATAAGGACCCAAAAGATAAATGCTCCTGAGTAAGTATAAAATAGAACATTTCTCACAAGAAATGAAAACCAGCATATCATCATTTCAGTCCTTGACTGGCTTAAGATGAATTTTCACCTAGCTTAATTGCACACAAAAGATGAAAGAAAATCCTTCTGAGAAACAAAAGAAACTGCTATCTCAGGAATGTAAGCCTCCTCTAAATGATCAGGCCCAGAGAAGCATGGGGATAAGACAGCAGTCATATCCTACCTCCTGCACACCTTGAGCTAAACAACCACCTCTTGAAGCTGCTTGCCATGTGCACTGATGACTGCTTATGGCCACAGGTAGCTATACATCAACTTAACAATGCTGCACGCTGGACCCTGTAACTCATTTCAGATAGTTCAACAATGCAGCCAATCACTAATTAATGTTATTTCTGTAAACCAATGAGAATTCGTGGAAACAACTTTCTATCAGCCTACTCTTTGTCCTGTGTTTTGCCTTTAAAAACCAGTTTATAACAACTGCCAAATGGAGCTCATACCCAAGGTTGCTTAGGTCTGAGTCTTCAGGGCAGATGTCTTCATCTGGGCTCAAGTAAACTCTTTAAAAATTATATTTTACATTAACTTCTGGCAAGATGGCTGAATAGGAACAGCTCTGGAGAACAGTTCCCAGTGAGAGAGATGCAGAAGGCTTGTGATCTCTGCATTTCCAACCAAGGTTCATTTCAATGAGACTGGTTGGACAGTGAGTGTAGCCCAAGGAGGGTGAACCGAGGCAGGGTGGGGTGCTGCTCCACCCAGGAAGTGCAATTGACCAGAGGATCAAGGACTTTACCCCTTCAGCACTCTGGTTCACATACTTCACTTCTCCCATAGTCATTGCAACCCACAGTCCAGGAGAACACTGTTGGGCTGAAAAGCACTGCAAGTTACCTACATAGATCTAAGCAACAGCTCTGGCTGGCCCAGCACCGTGAGTTGTTGACACAAAACTGGGTGAAAGTTTTGACTAATGCCGAGAGTGCCTGTGGGACAAATCTACACACCCCTCAGAAAGAGGGAGAGCTGAAAGCAGGGAAACAGGTGATAAGGCTTGGCAAGTCCCACCCCAGCAAAGACCGGCAACCTGAAGCCCTCTCACTTGAGAGTTTCACAGCTAGCACATCAGTTCAAGGATCAAGCTTGGCATGGGGAAGGGAATCTGCCATTTTGAAGGTGGGTTTAATCTCACCTGTGTAAACCAAAGCCAGAGGAAGCCTACACAGCAGTCAGTCTGAGTCCCAGGCAGTCCAGAAGCACCTCTGCAGGCAGACAAGGAACAGATTACCTCCTCAAGTGGCTTCCTGACCCCTGTATAACAACAACAAAAAAATGCCTCATACAGCAGAAGGGCCAGACTGTTAGAAGGAAAACTGAAAAACCAAAAGAAATAGCTTCAACATCAATGGAAAGGACATCCACTCAGAGACCCTATTCAAAATTGCCAACTTCAAAGATGAAGGGTAGATAAACCCATGAAGATGGGCAGAAGCCAGCACAAAAAGGATGAAATCATCAAAGACCAGAGTGCCTCTCCTCCTCCAAGAGATCACAACTCCTCACTAGCAAGGAAACAAAAGAGGATGGAGAATGAGTTTGACAAATTGACAGAGGCAAGCTCCAGAAGGTAGGTAATAAAAAGCTTCTGTGAGCTAATGGAAAATGTTCTGACCCCATGCAAAGAAATGAAAAGCCTTGAAAAAAAGCTTGGACGAAATGCTAACTAGAAAAAGCAGCTTAGAAAGAACATAAAAACCTTGGTGGAGCTGAAAAACACAGCACGAGAACTTCGCAAAGCATACACAAATTTCAGTAGCCAAATTTATCAAGCAGAAGAAAGGATATCAGAGAATGAAGATCAACTCAATGAAATAAAATGAGAAGGCAAGATTAGACAAAAAAGAGTGAAAAGAAATGAACAAAGCCTTAAAGAAATATGGGATTATGTGGAAAGATCTAAAGTTGATCAGTGTACCTGAATATGACAGGGAGAATGAATCCAAGCTGGAAAACACTCTTCAGGATATTATCCAGGAGAAATTCTCCAACCTAGCAAGTCAGGCCAACATTCAAATATAGGAAATACAGAGAACACCACAAAGGTACTCCTTAAGAAAAGCAACCCCAAGGCACGTAATTGTCAGATTCACCAGGGTTGAAATGAAGGAAAAAATGCTAAGGGTAGCCAGAGAGAAAGGTCGGCTTACTCACAAAGGGAAGCCCATCAGATTCACAGAAGATCTCTTGGCAGAAACTTTACAAGCCAGAAGAGAGTGGGGGTCAATATTCAACATCCTTAAAGAAAAGAAACTTTCAACCTAGAATTTCATATCCAGCCAAATTAAGCTTCATAAGTGAAGGAGAAATAAAATTCTTTATGGACAAGCAAATACTGAGAGATTTCATTGCCATCAGGCTGGCCTTACAAGAGCTCCTGAAGGAAGCACTAAACATGGAAAGGAACAACCAGTACCTGCCACTGCAAAAATGTACCAAATGATAAAGACGATTGACACAATGAAGAAACTGCATCAACCAACTGGAAAAACAACCAGCTAGCATCAAAGTGGCAGGATCAAAGTCACACATAACAATATTAACCTTAAATGTAAATGACCTAAATACCCAATCAAAAACATAGACTGGCAACTGGATGAAAAGTCAGGACCCATTGGTGTGCTGTATTCAGGAGACCCATATCATGTGCAAAGACACACACAGACTCAAAATAGAGGGATGGAAGAAGATTTACCAAGCAAATGGAGAGCAAACAAAAAGCAGGGGTTGCAATCCTAGTCTCTGATAAAATGGACTTTAAACCAACAAACATTAAAAGAGACAAAAGAAGGGCATTACAAAATGGTAGAAGGATCAATGCAACAAGAAGAGTTAACTATCCTAAATACATATGCACCCAATACAGGAGCACCCAGATACATAATGCAAGTTCTTAATGACCCACAAAGAGACTCCTGTGCAATAATAGTAGGAGACTTCAACACTCCACTGTCAATATTAGATAGATCAATGAGACAGAAAATTAACAAGGATATCCAGGACTTGAACTCAGATCTAGACGAAACAGACCTAATAGACATCTACAGAACTCTCCACCACAAACCCACAGAATATTCTTCTCAGCACCACATCACACTTACTCTAAAACTGACCACGTAATTGGAAGTAAATCACTCCTCAGCAAATGCAAAAGGAGAAATCATAACAAACAGTCTCTCAGACCACAGTGAAATCAAATTAGAACTCAGGATGAAGAAACTCATTCAAAACCACACAACTATGTGGAAACTGAACACCTTGCTCCTGAATGACAACTGGATAAACAATGAAATGAAGGCAGAAATAAAGATGTTCTTTGAAAGAAACCAACAATAACAAGACACAACATACCAGAATCTCTGGGACACGTTTAAAGCAGTGTCTGAAGGGAAATTTATAGCACTAAATGCCAACATAAGAAGCAAAGAATGATCTAAAATTGACATCCTGTTGTCAAAATTGAAAGAGCTAGAGGAGCAAGATCAAAAAAACTCAAAAGCTAGCAGAAGACAAGAAATAACTATAATAAGAGCCAAACTGAAGGAGATAGAGAAACAGAAAACCCTTCAAAAAAATCAATATATCCAGGAGCTTGTTTTCTGAAAGATCAACAAAATAGACAGACTGCTAGCCAGACTAATAAAAAAACAGAGAGAAAAATCGAATAGATGAAATAAAAAAAGACGAAGGGGATATCACCACCAATTCCACAGAAATACAAACTACAATCAGAGATTACTACAAACAACTCTATGCACATAAAGCAGTAAATCTGGAAGATATGGATAAATTCTTGAACACTTGCACCCTCCCAAGACTGAACTAGGAAGAAGTTAAACCCTGAATAGACCAATAACAAGGTCTGAAGTTGATGCAGAAATTAATAGCCTACCAACCAAAGAAAGTCCAGGTCCAGATGGGTTCACAGCCAAATCCTACCAGACATATAAAGAGGAGCTGGTACCATTCCTTCTGAAACTATTCCAATCAACACAAAAAGAGGGAATCCTCCCTAACTTATTTTATGAGACCAACATCATCCTGATATCAAAACCTGGCAGAGACACAACTAAAAAAGAAAACCTCAGGACAATATCCATGATGAACATTGATGCAAAAATCTTCAATAAAATATTGGCAAACTGAATGCAACAGCAGATCAAAAAGCTTATCCATCACAATCAAGTAGGCTTCATTCTAGGGATACAAGCTGGTTCAACATACACAAATCTATAAACATAAGCCATCACATTAATGGAACCAAAGAGAAAAACCACATGATTATCTCAATAGATGCAGAGAAGGCCTTCAACAAAATTCAACAACCCTTAATGCTAAAAACCCTCAATAAACTATGTATTGATGGAATGTATTTCAAAATAATAAAAGCTGTTTATGACAATCCCATAGACAATAGCACACTAAGTAGGCAAAAACTAGAAGCATCTCCTTTGAAATCTGGCACTAGACAAAGATGCCGTCTCTCACCACTCCTATTCAATATAGTATTGGAAATTCTAGCCAGAGCAATCAGGCAAAAAAAATAAATAAAGGTATTCAGTTAGGAAAAGAGGAAGTCAAATTGTCTCTATTTGCAGATGACATGATTTTATATTTAGGAGATCCCATCGTTTCAGCTCAAAATCTCCTTAAGATGGTAAGCAACTTCAGCAAAGTCTCAGGATACAAGATCAATATGCAGAAATCACAAGCATTCCTATACACCAATAACAGACAAACACAGAGCCAAATCATGAGCCAACTCCTGTTCACAAATGCTACAAAGAGAATAAAATACTTAGGAATACAACTAACAAGGGATGTGAAGGACCTCTTCAAGGAGAACTACAAACCACTGCTCTAGGAAATAAGAGAGGAAACAAACAGAAGAAAAACATTCCATGCTCAACTACTGTTGACCTTCTTCACAGAACTAGGAAAAACCAGTTTAATCTTCATATGGAACCAAAAGAGAGCCTGCATAGCCAAGACAATCCTAAGCAAAAAGATCAAAGCTGGAAGCACCATGCTACCTGACTTCAGACTATACTAGAAGGTTACAGTAATCAAAACAGCATGGTACTGGTACCAAAACAGAGATACAGACCAAAGGAACAGAACAGAAGCCTTTGAAACAATGCCACACACCTACAACCATCTGTTCATTGGCAATCCTGACAAAAACAAGCAATGGGGAAAGGATTCCCTGTTTAATGAATGGTGTTGGGAAAACTGGCTAGCCATGGCAGAAAGATGAAACTGGACCCCTTCCTGACACCTTACACTAAAATTAACTCCAGATGGATTAAAGATTTAAACATAAGACCTAACACTATAAAAACCCTAGAAGAAAACCTAGGCAATACCATTCAGAACATAGGCATAGGCAAGAACTTCATGACTAAAACACCAAAAGCAATGGCAACAAATGTCTAAATAGACAAATGGGTTCTAATTAAACTAAAGACCTTCTGCACAGCAAAAGAAACAATCATTAAAGTGAACTGGCAACCAACAGAATGGGAAAAAAATTTTGTGATCTACCCATCTGCCAAAGGGCTAATATCCAGAATCTATGAATAACTAAAGCAGATTTACAAGGAAAAACGAAACCCTTTCAAAAGTGCATGAAGGACATGAACAGACACTTTTCAAAGGAAGACAAAAATGAGGCCACAAACATATGAACAAATGCTCATCACTGGTCATTAGAGAAATGCAAATCAAAACCACATTGAGATACCATCTCAAGCCAGTTAGAATGGTAATCATTAAAAAATCTGGAGACAACAGATGCTGAAGAGGATGTGGAGAAATAGGAACACTTTGAAACGGTTGGTGGGAGTGTAAATTAGTTCAACCATTGTGGAAGACAGTGTGGCAATTCCTCAAGGATCTAGAAATAGAAAATCTATTTGACCCATCAATCCTATTACTGGGTATATACCCAAATGATTATAAATTGTTCTATTATAAAGACACATTCACATGTATGTTTATTGTGACACTGTTTACAATAGCAAAGACCTGGAACCAACCCAAATGCCCATCAGTGATAGACTGGACAAAGGAAGTGTGGCACATATACACCATGGAATACTATTCAGCCATAAAAAATGATGAGTTCATATCCTGTGTAGAGACATGGATGAATCTGGAAACCATCATTCTCAGCCAACTGACACAAGAACAGAAAACCGAACACTGCATATTTCACTCATAAGCAGGTGTTGAACAATGAGAACACATGGACACAGGAAGGGGAACATCACACACTGGAGTAGGTTTAGGGGTGGGGACTAGGGGAGGGACAGTGGGGAGCAGGGAAGTTGAGGAGGGATAACACTGTGAGAAATGCCTGATGTAGGTGATGGGGAGATGGAGACAGCAAACCACTATGGCATGTGTATACCTATGCAACAATCCTGCAAGATCTGCTCATGTACCCCAGAACTTAAAGTACAATAAAAAAATTATTTATGTCTCAGTTTCTTCCTTTAAGACAACTTCTGCATTATATAAAATAATATGTAAAATTAATTGTAGATTTTATTTAATAACCCATAAAAACCATGAGACATACAAGAGAACTTAGAAAGCAAGAGAATAGTAGACATTGGGGGAGACTGAAAGGAAATAAAGCTAACAAGATATGGACTTTTAAATAATGGTGAATAACAAGTTCAAGAAAAGAAAACAGATATGGAGAATTTCAAGAGTATAATAGAAAATATAAAGATAAATCAAATGAAAATTTAAGAACAAAAACCTAACTTATAATAAGTAAAATGTGTTTAATAGCTTCTAAGACACAGCTAAAGAAAGTATTCCTCTGAAAGGTATTTCTGAAGATAATAGTAATAGTGAATCAAAGATATATGAAAAAATGGAAAATATAAAAAATAATGTAAGAGAAAAAAATCAACATGTGTTATTCACATCCTGCTCTTCTACCTACCACTCATCACTGTTCACCAGAGGTAAAAGTCTCAGTCCCTGTAATGTAACAGCATGCTAGGTTTTGTCGTGGCCACTCTATTTACTACCAGTAGTCTTGTTTTAGTTACCATCTGATCATTAAAATTTGAAAATCAAACACTGAGGTCCTCTTTCTAGGGTGACCTATGGAACTAGCTGCTTTATTTTTGATTCCCCACAAACTAGACACAAAGAAAAAGACTTTGATGAGGCAGATCATTTGTGCTTCACAAGTGCAAAATGGTGAAAATGAGAGAGAAAAGAAAAAAGTAAAATTTACAACAGTGGGCAACCGGAGCCCAATCTTCTCAGGCCCTTTGATAGATATGTATAATGCAGCTCAGAATTGTCCTGTATGAAGACAAGAAAACCAGGACATTTATTCCCTAGTTTCATTCACCATAGTTTGAGGGTTTTTCCCAGGAACATAAATTTTCCCACATTCTGATTTGGTTGGTGCCTGCACATACCTCTGCAAGTTTCCTCAGTGTCAGAGAAAGTCCTCTGGTAGAGAAGAGATACACATTGCAGGAGGACAAGGTAAGGAGACTTTAGCATTCCAGGGACTGTTTTTACAGGTACAAGGAAACCTAGATGGCCTGAAGGGAAAGAGTAGGCATCTGGTCAACACTCAAATGTCCATCAATATTAGAATGAAAATATACATTATAAAACATTCATACAATGGAGGACTACACAAGGATAAAAATAGTCTATTGCTACTTACAAGAATTTTGATGAGTCTCACAAACATAATGTTGAGTAGCAGAAGCCAAACATCAAATAATATACATAGCCTTTTCAATCTGAATGAAGGTCAAAAAGAAAAAAGGCAAATCAACGGTGTTAAAAGTCAGGATAGTGGTCAAATTTTGAGAGGAAAAACTGGTAATGATTACAGGGACACAAGAGAGTCTATCTGATTATATTGGTAATATTAAAATTATTTAACTGCATAATGGATGCATAGGTGTGTTCACATTGAGAGCACATTGTTAACTCTCTGAGCTGTACATATAATTTGCACATTTTTATGTATATGTTATGCTTTAATAAAAAGCTTTCTTGTAAACACAGTTGTCTAGTTTTTCAATATGGCCTTAATCTCTTTCTGTTCAGTATCAAGCTTTTCAGATAAACATACTCTCTTAAAGTTCATGAACAGCCTAAAAACTGATAAATTCATTGTAATTTTCTCAAAGTGTATTTCATCTACTTATGTATTCTACTACATTGTCAAATGCATTTTTTTCTTAAAATTTTTTCCTCCTTTTCGTTTCTATCATATTATGTTTACATTTACTTCCTACCACTTCTTCATTTGTAATAAAGTATTTTTAAGACCTTGCACAAATATAAACATAATTCATATTTTCTATAAAACACCATCTCTGATTTCTCCAGAGAGTACTTTTCATTTTTTCTTATTGTTGTAAATTGGTTGATTGAGTGGACTTTGACTAACAAAGAAGAAAAATGGGCAAATTTTTATACAGTGAAGCTATATCTATGTATTTAAATAGCATATCTAATTTTAGAGACATAACTGTATCGATAATCACTGTCCCACAGTGCTATGCTTATATCCCAATCTCTAATCATATATTGCCAAAAAGAGTTGTTCAAGTTCAACTAGCGCTTTAATGTTAATGAGAGGACTCTGCTTGATTATCTCGATGAGGAAGATATTTCTACCCTATGCAACTATATAAAATAGTACTCATGAAATTACTGAATCATCCAATAAAATTATTATTCTATAATGAATGATCTTTATATAGTACTCATATATAAAATAGTACTCATGAAATTATTTAATCATACAATAAAACTTTCATTCTATAATGAATGATTTTTATATAGACAATATTTTCAGTATCACTAAATATTTTATTTTTTGACAACACTACCACTTTATAATATAATGAAACATCTTTATTTTTTAAATATTTAGAACTAATTTCTTATTATAGATTTAATAATGATAATTATGGAGACAAATTTACTGCATACAATTTTGACATTGTTTATTTACTTTACACATTCAAATATTTATCAATTGTGACACTTGTTTTTATAATAAATACATATAATTATGTTTGCAACATATATTAGAGTCACGTATCACATAAGAAAATTTCATTCAACAACAGACTACATATATAACAGTGGTCACATAGATTACAATACCATATTTTTTCTATACCTTTTCTATGTTTAGATATGTTTATATACACAAATATTTCACATTGTGTTAAAATTACCTACAGTGTTCAGTACAGTAACATGCTATACAGGTTAGTAGCCTAGGAACAACAGTCTGTACCATATAGTTGGATGCTTAGTAGGCTATACGATCTAGGTTTGTGGGAATACACTATAATTTTCATACAATAATAAAATCATTGATATGGTTGTTTCCTCACCCAAATTCTGTCTCGAATTGTAGCTCCTATAATTCCCAAGTGTTGTGGGAGTGACCCCATGAGAGGTAATTGAATCATGGGGGCGGTTTCCCTCATACTGTCCTTGTGGTAGTGAATAAGTCACATGAGATCTGATGGTTTTATAAGGGTTTCCCTTTTCACTTGGCTCTCATTTTCTTTCTTGTCTGCCACCATGTAAGACATGCCTTTTGCCTTCTGCCTTCTGCCTTCTGCCATGATTGTGTGGCCTCCCCAGGCATGTGGAACTGTGAGTCCATTACATCTCTTTTTTCTTATAAATTGCCCAGTCTCGGGTATGTCTTTATCAGCAGTGTGAAAACAGACATACAATTACATACTGATGCATTACTCAGAGCATAGCCCTGCTTTTAAGCAGTGTGTGACTGTATATACAATATAAATAATGCATTATAAAATACAATATAAATTATTAGATGACCAAGAAATAATATATAAAACTGTCAATTGTCACATATAAATGAAGAAATACCAGTGTCCTACACATCTGTAGTCAATTCAAAATCAAATCAACACTCCTACAATGAATAATCAGTGTTCATTATTTAGACTGTGGAAATATTGATAATATCTCAAGTTGACAAGAGCATGAAGTAATTTGTCCTCTTGCACAATTAGTATGAGTAGGTTTAAGCCATTTAGTAAAAGATTAGTCAATCTATCTTAATTTAATTGCATTTACTTTTCTTAGTAAACTGCATGTCTTCTAGATGTTTATTACTAATTTTCATGAGCCTGGTATCTCTAGATGCCATGCATATGAAGAAGAGGGAAATGCTGGTGACTTCTTTTGGCTTAAGAAACAAATGATACTTTCAATAAATAGAGATGCCAATTTTAGTATTAGTATCATGGTAATAAATCAGTAGCATAAAAGACTTTTAAAGTTTAAAGTATATTTTTACAGAATACAATTTACCAAGTCTGGATGTCTTATAATATTCTCTTTTCATGAATTATTATTTTTCTGAGAACAGTTTTATTCTGAGGAATAATGTTTTCTAGAAGCTTTGTAAAATATGTTTTTGTTTTTTGTCTTGTGAATATTTGTTTAAGCATATAGTAGAAGTACCTGCAATTTTAAAACTAAGTACTGGAATAGCATTATTTAGAGAAAGAAGCAGGCTTTGGAAGCCCAAAATTCAATACAGAAAACAAAAGGCAGAAGGAAAATTTGAAGAAATGGAGCATGAGTCATGTGCATTCTTTTATTGCAATATTGCTATAAACATAGGCATAGTTAAAAATATGCAATAGTTCTTATAACATTCAAATTTAGATTAACTCATCTAAATGCCTATCAATAAGAGGATTGCTGATAAAATTACAGTTTGCTGATATGCATGCAAAACAACAAAGAAGGCTTTTATGTATGAACACTAAAATTTGCAGAAAAAAACACATTATAGAATAATATGAGCATTTTGTTTTATTTAAACTCTTAAACACCTGTCAGTAATGTTCAACTAATTTCCATAGTGCTAACCCAACATCTCAGATATATCCCAGCATAGTTGTTTGGTTCACTCCAAGAATTTTCAGATTTACTAGAAACTTGGTTTACAGACGTATACATCAACAATCTTTGATTGATTTGTCTCTTTGCTTCCAAATTTTTGAGCTGACTGTCACAGTCATGACATACCATATGTGGTAAAAGATATGAAAATAAATAGACTGTAAAACTCTAAGTTTATCTCATGACATTATTGCTTTGACTGACAAAATTATTGATATATATATTTAAAAAATAGAAAGAGAGAGAGAGAGAGAGAGAGACAGAGGGAAGAGGGAAGGAGGGAGAGAGGGAGGGAAACTTGAGAAACCATTGCCCTTAAATAAAAAAGAGTACTATTCTAAATGAAATGACAATATATTTCTAGGATAAGCAAAATATGTATGCTAATTATAAATAATTATGGACAAAGCTTGCAAATGTAGGTCTGTAGCACTATGGTATATACCTTATGCACAGTTTTTCTTTTCAAACTACTGATGATATATAACTTGTACCAATTTATGTGTAATAGTTTTATATTTGTTATTGCATATTCATTTTATATGTCTAATAAAATGTATAAACATTCAGTATCAAATCTAAAAGAATCAAAATAGTTGAACTTAATGGGTTAAACATCCAATATTTTTGAGTTTCAATATTTTTCATGAAGCAAATTTTTTTAAATGTTTCATTATTTTGATTAAATGATACTGGTATTATTCAATATTTTATTTAGCTGCCCTAATTACAAGAAATTGCAAAATCTCCTCCCTGGTTCATTAAAGATCACTTCAGCTCTTTATTAATCAGCACAAATTAATTTCCATGAGATTTCATTTGGCCACCCTTGGGAAATATGCCACTCCCAGTTGACTTAGCTGTCATCACAAGTTCATGTCAAACAAAATATGTTCATTAGGCACCAAGTACTGGAGGCTGGGCAGGTTCACCTGGGGGAGAGTTTAGAGGTGGTGAACCACTTACATAGCTCTAGTGTTATAGATTTGGCTATATTCTTAACAATCCTCATATCATCAACTGAACAGATTTTTTAAAAGAGAAGAAAAATAAAATGTTTTTGGATGATCTTTATTCCATTATCACTCATGAAATAGAAGAGACTATGAAAGCTGGAGACACATGCTTTCTTTTACTTCATTTTACTAGACAATATGGTATAACCACTTGAGTTTTTATATTTGTAAGGACATAATTTTTATTTTTTCTAAAGATGCATTGTAGCAATTAAAATAATAAAGCAAGTCAACACAATCCTTTTAGAAATGAAGAACAAGTACAAGCAGATTAACATTAAGTATTGCTAAATTCAGAATGAGACAGAAGAGAGATTCAGTTACTTTCAGTTTATTAATCAACAGATTATGTCTCCGTGTAGTAGTTCTCAATTTGTATAATAGACTTTCAAGTTTGACTGGAAAGCTTTTTTGAGCAATTAATAGCTTTAGCCATTTTGAAAGACGATGCTTAAAAAATTATACATTAGTTACTGTTTCAACTTCTTTTAAAACAATGTTTAAATTAGAATGATAGAGTCTCTATTTCTAATGAAATGTGATAAATATAAACCAAATTGAAATTCTGTGGAACATTAATGTAGAATTTTAAGAGAAATTCCTGGAATCTAGTAGGCATATATTATAAGGAAAGTAAAAGATTATGACAGAATGCTGTTTTAAAACCAGAGGTCAAAAATATGACTGCTAGGCCAGGTGCAGTGGCTCACACTTGTAATCCCAGCACTTAAGGAGGCTGAAGCAGTTGAATTGCTTGAGTCCAGGAGTTCAAGACCAGCCTGAGCAACATGGCAAATGTCTCTACTAAAAATTTAAAAAGAAAAATAAGCCAATGTGGTGGTGTTGGACTCCTGTAGTACCAGCTATTCAGGAGGCTGAGGTGGGAGAATCACTGGAGCCTAGGCAGTCCAAGCTGCAGTGAGCTGAGATCCTGCCACTGCACTTCTGCCGGGGCAAGTGGAGTGAGACTCGGTGTCAAAAACAAGCAAACAAAAAGCTTGACTGCTTATAGGGCGGGGAGACTAATTTTTAAAATAATACTTGAAAATATAGAAAGCAGGGGTTTTCAGTCAGAAAAAAGTCCTGAAAGGATTCTATTTCACAGTTTTAATTTTCTCTCACTTTTAAACATTAACCATCATTTCATAGTCTTCTAAACTTCTTTATGCATAATTGGGTGATGTCCTCTCCCATTTAGCTCTGGTAGTGAGGAGGGAGTGATGCATGGCTGAAGCAGGTCAAAAGATGCGATTCTAAGACATTTATGATCTCTGATTCAAATTTGGAATATTTAGAAGTTGAAGACTGCAAAGTCATGGTGATATTTAGAGTGAAATGAAAACTTGGCAACCAGAACCACAACCACCCTGAGAAAGATTAAAAGTAAAGGAGCTGACAGAAACATCCATTTAGAGAATAAAAACATTTTCATATTTTTAAATTTTATTTTGTGAGAGCAAGGTTTATCAAAATAGTACATTTATAGTTTGAGAATAAAACATCTATTATTCAGTTAGAAGGGTAAATATAAATGACATTACATTTGTGGATTTATTAGATCCTGTTATATGGCAAAAGTGTGGATTGAGGATTTAAGAGACTGAGAAGTTAAATAACATGCCCAATCATGATTTGAACCTAGGACTTCCAGACTTCTTAGAATCCCATGTATTTCTCAGTCTTCTAATAACAGATAAAAATACATTTCAGATCACCCAATAACTGGAATATAGCACTCTAATCTCTTAATTTCTTCTTAATAACATTGTAAAGATTTTGCTTTTTAATGTTATAATTTTGCTTTCCTTTGATTTGTCAGCACTTGAATTGGTTTATCTTGGTTCTACTAACAGAGTGTCTACCGAATTAAATGAAGAATGAAGCCTCAAAGAAATACATAATAATAATAATTCTTGCTTCCCCCTGCATTCTCACAGTAACCCAACTGGTTACTTCATTTTTTAAGATAAATATTGTTTACATGTTGGCACGTAACATCCCATTCCCTTTTTCTATGCATAATCTATCATATACATGATATAATTATAAAATATACTTACTTAGGCTCCTATGCTGTGACAGATCTTTAGGCTTATCGGAATTGCTAAAAGTATTAATATAACCTTTTCTGGATAAATTATACGCATGTTTAATGTAAAATCTATTTCCAAAGAGGTATGATCCTTCAAACATTATGTACTTATTAAATATTTTCTCTTGTATTCATTTTTATTTTTTTGTCTTATCAAATTGCCACAAATTTTGCAGCCTGAACAACACAAATTTATTACCTCACACTTTCTGCAAGTCGGGATATTAGGTAAAAATTAAGTGGTACTTTGCACAGAAACTAACCAGGCTGATGTAAGCTGGAACTGGTATCTCATTTAAGGTGGGAGGTATTCTTCCAGCCTCACTGGTTGTTGACAGAATTCAGTTTCTAGCAGATGCAGGATTAAGACCCTTACCTCCTGAAGGCTGCCCACCATTTTCTATCATTTGGCCCTCTCAGAGCATGGCAGTTTTCCTTCTCAAAGCAAACTAAGATGTCCATAAGGGAGCATCCTCTGTCTTGGACTTTCAGACACTTTTAATGGGCTCACTTAATTCAGTCAGGACCCCACAGGATTATCTCCCTTTTGATTGACTTAAAGTCAACTGACTAAAGACCTAAACACATACACAAAATGTTTTCACTTTTGCCATATAACAGGATTTAATAAAGAGAATGGCAGTTCCCTCTTAGTCACAAGTCCTGCACCTACTCAAAGGCTGTGTTAATGCAGAGAATATATACCAGGGGGCTAGAATTTGGTGAGCTGAATTGTTTCACCTCTTTATCTGTATGTTGAAGGTCTTACCCCTATACCTCAGAATGTGTCTTTATTTGGAGAGAGGGCTTTTACTGTGGTTATCAAGTTAAAATGAGATCATTATGGTAAGTTATAATCGATCAGGAAGGGAAAATTGAGATATTGACAGACAATGCCATGTGAACATGAAGACAGACAAACATTAGCATAGTCACCTACAAAGAGAGGATATGGAAACCAAGGCTTCTCTCATGGCCTGAAGAAACAATCAACCCTGCCAATACCTAGATTATGGACTTCTGACCTTCAGAACTGTGACAAAATAAATTCCTATTGTTTTAGCTTCCAAGGTCGTTGTCACACCAAGTGTTATGTTCCAGCCCAAGCTAAAGTCCGAGGGGAGTAGGTGGATGGGTGGCGGGTAGCTGAAAGAACACTCGGGGGACAGAAAACCGGAGAAATATGGTTTTATTGTGTTCTCTCTATCTGCCTTTGTCTTGGCTGCCTGCTCCAGCTGCAGCCCCTCTTAGCAGCCAGCTCTGTGGCTCTTGCCACTTCCATGCCTACAGCTGCACTCCCTGGCACACTTGTCAGTTCCTGGCTCCCCACTGTCCACCTGCAAGGCATCTGGCTCTCCCTTACAGGGTCAGCAGCTTTTCTGTCTCTCCCTTTGAGTACAAGCTATATGTACAGTATCAGCAGTGCAGTTATGCCTTTTATAGATAATGGTGGCTCAGAGCCAAGTATAAGCTTAAACAACAGGTTATAAGAAGAGTTGTGCACCTGCATTCCAAACTTACTGAGTTATGCAGCAGTGGATGTTTACCTTGGCCTATTCTTGACCACAGCACATCCATATTCCCTACACTCCACTCCCTAGGCCAAGGGAGACATAGGTCTTGGACACACAGGATTGACATGTAGGCCTGATACATAGGTTTTGGGCACAAAGGCCCAAAACAGGTTTCACACATAAGCCTGACACATAGGCTCTGGGCACACAGGTCTAATACACACACACAGGCTTGACACATAAGCCTGACACATAAGCTCTGGGAACACAGGACCAATACACAGATTTGGCACATAGGCCCTGGACACACGGGTTCAACACATGTGAACACCTACCCCATGGTGACGTTACCGCAATGTTGCTTTATATATTAAGCCAGGTTTCTTTGTTCCTCTACCTTTAAGAGCACTGGGGCTAGCAACAACAGGTTAACATTTATCTCTGTACCTGGTTGGAGATGGTCATCCTTCCTTCCATAGCTCTTGCCACATGGCTTGGCCCTACATGGGCTTTTGACCAACCAGCCACTTCTGTAATTTCTAGGTAGTTAACCACAAGGTTAAGCCTCAATTAATTGCCCAGCTCTTGGTGCAGATTACCATAAGTGTCACCTCCTTGGTGATCACCATCCCCATTGCCCTGAGTTCAGCTCATTAGCTACTTGGCCCACACCCATTATCAAACCATGTGGTATCAGTACTAGGCTGAACCACAACAGCAGTCCAGGCACCAGTAGCACCCCGGCTAGACCCATCCATATACCATGTCCCATCAGGAATGGTGGTGGTTGGGGGTGTCTTAAGCCCCATGGCCTTATCTTGCATTAGGACAACAGATCTCAAGACCTCTTGGAGCTCTGCTGCTAAGGGACTTGTACTCAGAGTACTCAGCTACTCCAAGTAGTCACCCCACTTTGCTAAAGTGAATGTCTGCATCATCCCATTCCAGGGGGTCATTACCTATGAATGCACCCATCCTGCCATCCCCAGAGTATATTCAGATATGGGAGAGACATACACAGTGCATAAGTGAGGTGCCAAGTGGTGCGGAGATGCATGTTTACTTTCACCAACCAGCCTTCATAGCTGTCTATACAGCCATGCTGGAAACTGCACCAGTGGATTGCCAAGTCCGCATGTGGCCTCCTGTCATCTGGTGTTTCCCCAAGCCAGGCACCTTGGCCAGTACCCTAATCAAACACAAAAGTTTTTTACATTTCCACCTGGCTGCAACACATAGTCTTTGAGCTGAAATGTCCCCGTAGGACTGGGTTGCGCAGCATTACCCTTTTCCTGAATGACTTACACCGACTCTGTATATGACTGCCATCTATTGACAGTTTCTGGTATTTCAGTAGTATCAGTCTACATTAATTAAAGAAGCAGAGCAGGAAATGCATCTGTTTCTTCCTCGGAGATGAAGCATTCAGGCAGGGAGGGGCTCCTGTGCATAGTGTTGACACTGCTTTCCTCACTCCCACAACTCAGTGGGTGTGCAACCACTATATGAAGTGTGCTTCACCACAGTAGGGCTCCCTGGGCCTGCCTTTGGGGCCCAAGCAGCTGCTCATGCTCTATTTTCTGGTGGACCATTGGATGAGCCAGTAATGGAGGTTCTTCCTCCTCCCTGGGCTGCATCCTGCAGGGATTGGACATGCACTTCCCACAGCACAGTCACAAACACCCATCTGACTCTACTGGCCTGAAACATGCTCCTTCTCAGTGTTGTGCATTTCCAGGTGCTTTAGCACATTCTCCACACTTGTGGGGGACCCATCCGCTGCCACCCACGTTTCCTCCAGAGGCCCTCTGTTCAGTATTGCTGACACTGGCCGGATACTACAACTTATATTGCAGCCACATGGCTAAGCTGGAATCAGTGGGAGCCAAAGCTCACTCACTTCCCTATCCTGCCGACTACTACAAATGTCACAGCAAGTGTCAGGTTCCAGTCCAAGCTGAGGTCCAAGGGGAATGTGTAGATGGGTGGCAGGTAACTGAAAGAACACTTGGGGCAGTAGGCAGGTGAAATACGGTTTTATTGTGCTTGCCGTCTCCATCCACTTTGTCTCAGCTGCCTGCTCTGCCTGCAGCCTCTCTCAGCATGTAGCTCTGTGCCACTCCCACACCTACATCTGCACTTCCTGGTGCTTCCCAGTTCCTGGCTCCCCCTGTCCACCTGCAAAGTAACTGGCTCTCCCTTAGAGGGCCAGCAGCTGTTCTCTGTCTCTAGGCACAAGCCGTATATATAGTGTTGGCAGTGCAGTTACACTTTTTACAGACAATAGTGGCTCAGAGCCAAGTATAAGCTTACATAAACAGGTTATATAATGAGCAGAGTTATGCACCTGCACTCCAAACTCGCTGAACCATGCTGCAATGAATGTTAATCTCAACCTATTCTTGACCACAGCACATCCATTTTCCTTGCTGTTGAGGTGCTTTATTACAGCAAACCTACCAAACTAATATAGGGATCATCTCAGAATTTTTCCCACCACATATCCATCCTCCCTTAGTTTTTTATGTTCCTGATATTATTAATACTCAGTTTCTTCATACATTTACACACTCTGGATGAGATCATGGCCATCTTGCAATGCATATTTTGAGGATATTTATTTAAGAGATCTGGTTATGTTTTTGAATTTTGTCGACCTACCTAAGAGTAAAACAGTTGAAGAGCCAGATATTTTTTCACTTCCTAGAATCAACTTGACTCAGAATTGTGAAAACTCTGTTGGGATTTTAGTTGGCTGCTTAGCAAGGGCAAGAATGTACATCAGTCAGCATCATTCAGTTCCCTGAGCTTTGTAATTATAAGAACTAGTATGTATTGAAGGATTTCTCTGTGCCAGATAGTTCTTTATATGTATTGTTGTCCCATTTTGCAGGTGAAGAAACAAATTTCCATCAAATTAAATATCTTCCTAAAGTCACACAGGTAAACATCATGGAGATCAATTTCTGAACATGAATATTACCGGAAATATGTAGACAGATTCATGATAATGAAATGTACAGCTCACTAATAAATAATTCATAATGCTAATACATTAGTACATGTAGACAATCATTGTCCTAGTTTTAAAGTAAATGAGTGTTTATCAGAATATTTTTGTCAGTGTAAGTTAGGATTAGTTTTGTGTTTAAATACACAGACTCAAAAATAAGAAATTAAACAAAATAGAATTTTATGTCTTCATCCTGTTAAAAAAAAAGTCAAGATATTGTCAGTTCAGAACAGAGACAACAAAATAACAACTTCCAACTTTCCCATATGTCTTCACTAAGTTGAAACATTTATTCTCAAGGCTGTAAGCTGTCATATCTACATTCCAGCTGAGAGAATGGAGAAAGGAAATAAGAACCCCTATTTTTAAATTGTTCTTACTTTCTTCTCCAATAATTTATTTCTCTTACTATTAGATTGTCCAGTTATATATATGTCCATACATAACTACAAGTAAAGCAAGGAATTGCATTTTCAGCTAACATGTTGGTATACTGCATAAATGTGAATAGAATGAGAGAGACAATGGGATGCTCTTGCAGCCAACAATCAACCAAAAACTTCTGCCACAGTGAGTGTACCAATTAGGAAGCAATTATTTACTCAAATCTCCAATTCAAACTAAATTAAATAAAAATGAAATTTGATAGCTCACTTAACTTGAAGTCCAAAAGAAAAAATGGCCTACAGGATAATAGAATCTACCAATTGCATCAAAGAGAATGTACATTATTTCAGGTTTCCACACTTGCCTTCAATGATTTCTTCATCCAGAAGCGTTGGTTCCAATAATTTATATACCTACAAGCTACCACCAGGCTTCCACATTTCCTATTGGTGTCTAACAGGAAGACAAAGAATCTCCTCCTGAAACTTGAAAACGTTATAATTCCAATATAATGATTGAGCAACTTTAGCACACTTCAAGGGTCAATAAATTGACATTTGCATTTTATAAACAGTTTAGCTTAAATTAAAAATGTAAGAGAGAGTTAGACATCTAAACTTGTTTATTTCAGTAAGCAAGAAATTAGAACAAAGAGAAACAGATGACCTTGATTAACATTTCATTCAGGTGATGATAAGGCCCTCTGTATTTTTTCTGCTTAACAATAGAATGCATTTTTCTGAAGAGAAACTGCAAAGCTTGCAGATACTGTGTCATTGCTAAATATTACTGAAAATATAAGTTAACATATTCTTATATCCACTGACTTATTATAAAAAACAGACCTTTTCTCAGCATACAGATTTACACTTTCAAAAAAAAAGCATATTTAATTTTCAACAGTGAGTATCAAGTAATATCATTCACTCTTTCTATTTACTTTTTAAAAAATAAAATTTGCTAAGTGAAATAAGCCAGACATAAGATGCCACATATTGTATGTATGATCCATTTATATGAAATACCCAGAATATGGAGTCTACCAATATATATTCCAGGAGCTGAGGAAAGGTGGGAATGAAAGTGACTGCTTAATGTGTATGGGTTGCTGTATGAGGTAATGAAACAATTCAAAAACCAGAAAGTGGTGATGGTTGCACAACATTGTGAATGTACAAAATGTCACTTAATAGTATGCTTTAAAATGGTTAAAATGATAAATTTTATGTTATGTATACTTTACCACAGTGAGATGACAGACAGGTAGGTAGATAGAGGTATAAATAGATACAGTTAAATTCTATTATGTGGTAGAGAAAGTGTAGGTATATAGCTATACACTTTAGTCAATGTGCTGCAATGTTAAGGAGAAGGTGGAAAATACCAGCACTTAATTAATGACTTAACGAAGAGCATGGAAGAAGCTTTACAAATAAGGAAGTTTTATTTAGCTTAATGGTATTAAAAAGGAAAAAATCAATATGACTAGTCAATAATTTAAATATTTTACATAATATTTTTGAAGATTACATTTTTTAAAAAAGGAAATCTGCCAATGCTGGAAAAGTATCCTCAAATGTTATTAATCTACTAAAGCTGTAGATTAAGAATTAGTAAATATTTAAAAATTGTTTGTAGGGTTATAATAACTATAATACACTTAAATAATATGACTCACAGCTCTAACCATCTTCAATTTTAACAAATTGGACCTCAATGTGGTCTATCAGTGTCATAAAATCTACAGTATCAATTTGAATGGTATACATGTGTGTGTATGATAAATGAGTCTAATCTTATAAAGACAATCTCAAAAGTTATTCTAGAAGGTCATATGTTTGCTCCTTACCCTTTTTTTCTTCAAAATTTCTGGACTATAGGATGTTTGAAAGGACATAATAGCATAATAATTAAGTCATTCAAGGAACATAATGCTTAAATTTATATAAATGTTGCTTTATATAATTGTAGCAACATCTCAACAAAGAAAACTGTTAACAACCACACATTGGAATGCTTAACCAATTCCAACCAGATTAAAATTATCTCATGAGTAATGAAACCAATGAATGGGTGAATACTGAATATGCTCTTTTCCCTACATAGAAAAATGGAGATCAAACAGATCAAAAATATCTCTTTCATATATGAAATCCCTGGAGAATTAAATGCATAGAGTTGTTTCTGCTTTCCCCCTCCTCCCTTGTCTTGGGGATCTATAATAGACATATACTGGAACTTATGCTTAGTTTTGCTATTTTGGGATTTCCCTCTCCTGCCATTCAGGGTAGTTTCCAGCATTCATGGTTTCATTATTCATTCTAGAAGTAGACAGATGGATCCATGCTGAGCCAGTAATATCTTCAGGAATATGGAAATTTAGACTAGAAGACAATTTGTAACATCCAAGAATATGTGCTACTGAAGCCTTTACCAATAAGCCAGTTCTAACCATTTCTAAAATATGACTGTTCCATTCTTTGTTTCATGAAATATCTTAGTAATCTAAAATAACTTTGCCTTTTATCTCGCTGTTGCCTATTCACATTTTTTTCTGTACTTCTTTTGTGTTTCCTTTGAGTGGAGTCTTTATATCGATATGATTCATTTATACACCAGGAAAATAGCAAAATAATTACATGCCAATACACTAACTTTAACTAAAAGCTCTGTTTGGTTTGGGCTTCAAATATGGTGGTATATGTATACACATATAGTACTGGAAAATATCTAAAATGACTCAAAGGTAGATTTTGGATGTTTCCTATTGAAATTATCTGGGGTTTTTACATTTTAAAGTATGGTACTATCTGCTACATTTTTTAATTTACTGAGAGAACCTTTGCTTCTGTTATGGACAGTGAAAATTAGAATATATATTATTTTTATTGTAAATAGAAATAACTTATTCTCAGCTACCTTGGTCAGCTAATACAGAAAAAACGAATTGAACTAAAGAAAAAGAATATTTTCTTTCTTTTGACCAGGCACAAGATTGGAGAAAATATATTTTTCTCTACATTAGTTAAAAATTGAAACATAAAATGAAGGATGTGGAATCTGCAATTATACAATTAGAAACAAAGTTTTTAAAGGTTTAAATACATCTATGATGTTTAATTTATGATATTATATTATGGGAGACACTTCTAAGAAAACAGCTTCTACAAAGTGTATTCTCACACACTCTCATTGGCTCACCCTGGATGTGAAACTGTCATGTGAAGTTTATTGTTTAATCTGTCTAGTTAGTTTAACAGCTCAGCACAGATAGTCACTTTGAAGAACATTTTTTCTTGATACTGACTCTCAAGATTATTGGTATCCTTAAAACTACCAAGGAAATATGAGGAGAAAAAAGCAACAAATCTCTCTGAATAAGTATATCTGTAAATAAAGAATAAGATAAAAATAAAACAATTTTATTTAGTTGTTCTATCTTGACATTATATTGCCTCTACTGTCTCAGATTTAAAGAAAAAGAACATATTTTCTCATCCCAACTATTTTCTAGAATATGACGTGTCATAGAATTTTCCAGCCATTATGTTTTGTGTAATACATCTTGCTCCATTACAGTTTTTTATAATTGACTTTGCTTTTCAGTAAAATGAAAAGAGCTTTGTTTTGGTTCCTAACAAGCAAAAACTTTTAACAAAAATTTATCTTTGACCTCTCTCCATTTCATGTTTTCCTTATTCCTGAGAAACCTTCAAAATATATTTTAAATTGGCCATTGTTAGTGATTGGTCTTCCTTTTTTTGTTATATTTTGTTTTGTTTTGTTTTGTTTTAGACAGAGTGTCTCTCTGTCATCAGGATGGAGTTCAGTGTTGCAATCTAGGCTCACTGCAACCTCCACCTCCCAGGTTCAAGCAATTCGCATGCCTCAGCCTCCCTAGTAGGTGGGACTACAGGTGCACACCACCACACCCACCTAATATTTGGTTTTAGTAGAGACGGCGTTTCACTATGTTGGCTAGGATGGTCTCCCTTTCCTGAAGTCGTGAACTGCCTGCCTCAGCCACCTCCCAAAGTGCTGGGATTACAGGCATGAGCCTCCGCGCCCAGCTTCGGTCTTCCTTTTTTAATAGGAAAAAGATTTTCTTGTACTTATACTTCAATGTGATAGTCATCAATTACATTATTTCAGTGTTTTACAATTTACAAAATATATTTACCGATAGTTATCTAAGTAAAAACCTATTACAATTATGATCATCATTATAAATAATATTACCTTTAAAAAGAGGAAAGTAAGACTCTAAAGCTGGCAGCATAGGGAATTAACACATGTGTAAATTAAACTCACAACAAAGTTTAGAGGTGGTGTGTGTGTGTGTGTGTGTGTGTGTGAGTGAGTGAGGGAGTTAACTTATGTGGGAGGCTTTGGAATAAAAAGTTAAAAAAATTTTCTCTCTTCATAAATATATACAATAGAGGGAATTATTTAGAGGGGTGTGTGTGTGTGTGTGTGTGTGTGTGTGTGTGTGTGTCTGAGATAATCTAATCTAGGGTTTGGACTAAAAAGTTAACTCATGCTCTTTAGAAAAAATATGGCTTTTCTCCCTTTGTAAATATAGAAATATTTACTTGTAGTGGACTTAGGACTCTAATATGAATATATTTTTGTCATAAATTATATCACGAATAAAGATAGTTTTTATTATTTGGAAAGATTAGCTGAAAGAATATCCAGATGTATTCAAATTACCCTGACATTATTGGAGGTGCATAACTTGGCTACTGTACCACATAGCCCACAGTCTTAGTGGCTTAACACAATAAAACATTGTTTTTGCTCACATCAAAATGCAGTGTGGCTCAGAGATCTTTGACGTTTGTCTTCATTTGGAGACCCATATTCCTTTCACAGAAGGCTCCACAGGCATATGAAACACTAAACTGGTAAACAGGGAAGGAGAGAGAGGGTAGAGAATACATGCATATTCTTCAATATCTTCACCTGAACATGACAATGCACTTTCCCCCACTTTCCACTGGAAGCAGTAATCACACAGCAGCACTCGGGTGCAATAAAGCTAACCAATACGGTTTAGCTATTTGTCTTTTAAGAAAAAAATAAATAAGAATTTAATGAACACATAGCATTGTCTATACCACTGTGTTTTGTTTTGTTTGCCAAATGTACATTGCACTCTTATTTCTACGAAGGTCATATTAGTATGTTTGTGACTTTTGTAAAAACTAAGTTTTTATTAACTTTTGGAAAATTTTGCCTTCAGGGGATGCTTCCTTTACACAAACTGTTAAAAATTATATTTTACAACTGCATTGTTAGGAAGGTAAAAATATTAAAAACATATAATAAGGTTTCTTCCACCAAAATGGCCAGATTGGAACAGCGCCGGAGTTCACTTCCCAGAGAGAGTGACACAGAAGGCAAGTGATCTCTGCATTTCCAATCAAGGTACCAGGTTCATCTCAATGGGACTGGTTGGACACTTGGTGTAGCCCAAGGAGGGCAAACTGAGGCAGGGTAGGGCACTGCCTCACCTGGAAAGTGCAACAGACTGGAGGACACCCCCCCCCAACCAAACAGAGACCATCAGGGACTTTTCTGGCCATTCTGGCACTCTGGTTCAGATACTGTGCTTCTCCCACAGTCTTTACAGCCCACAGACCAGGAGATTCCTACAGGGCCAACAAGAACCACAGTTGCCAGCACAAATCTGGGCAGCTGTTTCAGCTGGTGCTGGGGGTTTCCAGCACAAATCTGGGTGGCCATTTTAACTGGTTCCTGGAATGCCTGTGAGACAAAGCCACCCATTCCCCTGAAAAAAAAGGAGGCTAAAGGCAGGGAGCCAAGCAATCTGGCTCGGTGAGTCCCACCCCCACAAAGACCAGCAAACCAAAACCCACTGGCTTGAGAGTTTCCCAGCCAGCACAGCAGTTTGAGCACCACCCAGGATCATTGAGCATGGTGAGGGAAAGCGTGTCCACCATTACCGAGGCACTCCACCATTACCGAGGCAGTCCGCTATTACCGAGGCAGCCTGCCATTACTGAGGCAGTCTGTTATTACCAAGATAGTCCACCATTACCGAGGTAGTTCACCATTACTGAGGCAGTTCTAACATTACCTGTGTAAACAAAATCGCAAGGAAGTTTACACAGCAGCTGGGCGGAGCCCAGGGCAGCTCAGCAATGCCTCTGCAGGCAGACCGTGACTGAACTCACTCCTTGCTGGGCAGGGCATCTCTGAAAAAGGGCAGCAGCATGTCAGGGACTTAGAAATAAAGACCCACATTCCCAGGACAGAGTACCTGGGAAAAGGGGCTGTTGTGAGTTCCACTGCAGCAGACTTCAATGTCACTGCTCAGCAGCTCTGAAAAGAGCAATGGAGCACCCAGCACAGCACTTGAGCTCTGATAAGGGACAGACTGCCTCCTCAATCGGCTCTCTGACCTCCATATCTCCAAATAGACACCTCATACACAGGAGCTCTGGCTGACATCTGATGGGTACTCTTCAGGGAGGAAGCTACCAGAGAAAGGAACAGGCAGCAATCCTTGCTGTTCTGAAGCCCCCATGGATTCCCAGGCAAACAGGGTCTGGATATGACCTCTAGCAGTCTTGCAGCAGAGGGGCCTGTTAGAAGGAAAACTGAAAAACAGAAATAAATAGCTTCAACATCAACAGAAAGGACATCCACTCAGAGATCCCATCCGAAAGTCACCAACTTCAAAAACTAAAGATAGATAAATCCAAAAAGGTGGAAATAAACTATAGCAAAAAGGATGAAATCACTGAAAAGCAGAACAACTCTCCTCCTCCAAAGGATCACAACTCCTCACTAGCAAGAGAACAAAACTGGATGGAGAATGAGTTTGATGAATTGACAAAAGCAGGCTACAGAAGGTGGGTAATAACAAACTTCTCTGAGCTAAAGGAGTATGTTTTAATCCAATACAAAGAAACTAAGAACATTGAAAAAAAAGTTAGAAGAAATGCTAACTAGAATAACCAGCTTAGAGAAGAACATAAATGACCTAATAAAGCTGAAAAACATAGCACGAGAACTAAATGAAGCATACAAAATTTCAATAGCTGAATAGATCAAGCAGAAGAAAGGATATCAGAGATTGAAGATCAACTCAATGAAATAAAGCAAGAAGGCAAAAAAGAGAGAGAGAAAAAATAGTGTAAAGAAATGAACAAACCCTCAAAGAAATATGCGATTATGTGAAAAGACCTAATAATCTAGGTTCAATTGGTGTACATGAATGTGATGAAGAGAATGAATTCAAGCTGGAAAATACTCTTCAGGATATTATCCAGGAGAACTTCCCAACCTAGCAAGGCAGGCCAACATAAATCCAAGAAATACAGAGAACACCACAAAAATATTCCTCAAGAAGAGCAACCCCAAGGCATATAATTGTCAGATACACCAGGGTTGAAATGAAGGAAAAAATGCAAAGCGCAGCTAGAAAGAAACGTCAGTTTACCCACTAAGGGAAGGCCAACAGACTCACAGTGAATCTCTCAGCAAAAACTCCAAAAGCCAGAAGAGAGTGGGGGCCAATATTCAATGTCCTTAAAGAAAAGAACTTTCAACCCAGAATTCAATATCCAGCCAAACTAAGCTTCGTAAGTGAAGGAGAAATAAAACCCTTTATGGACAAGCAATTGCTTAGAGATTTCATCACCACCAGGCCAGCCTTACAAGAGCTCCTAAAGGAAGCACTGAACATGGAAAGTAACAACCAACCACTACAAACATGTACCAAATGGTAAAGGCCAACAACAAAGAATGGTAAAGGCCAACAATGAAGAAACTGTGTCCACTAATGGCCAAAACATCCAGGTAGCATCAAAATGGCAGGATCAAATTCACACATAACAATATTAACATTAAATGTAAACATGCTAAATGCCCCAATCAAAGGATACAAACTTGTAAACTGGATAAAAAGTCAAGACCCATTGTTGCGCTGTATTCAGGAGACCCATCTCACGTGTAAAGACACATCTAGGCTCAAAGGGATGGAGGAAGATTTACCAAACAAATGGAGAGCAGGAAAAAGGGATGGGTTTCAATCTTAGTCTTTGATAAAGTGAACATTAAACCAACAAAGGTCAAAAGAGGCAAAGAAGGGCATTACATAATGGAAAAGGATCAATGCAACAGAAAGACCTAACTATGATAAATATATATGCACCCAATACAGGAGCACCCAGATACATAGAGCAAGTTCTTAACGAACTGCAAAGAGACTTAGACTCCCACACAATAGTAGTGGGAGAATTTAACACTACACTGTCAATATTAGACAGATCAACAAGACAGAAAATTAACAAGGATATCCAGGGCTTGAACTCAGATCTGGACCAAGTGGACCTAATAGACCTCTACAGAACCCTCCACCCTAAATCCACAGAATATACATTATTCTCAGCACCACATCACACTTAATCTAAAACTGACCACATAATTGGAAGTAAATCACTCCTCAGCAAATGCAAAATAACAGAAATCATAACAACCAGTCTCTCAGACTACAGTGCAATCAAATTAGAACTCAGGATTAATAAACTCTCTCAAAAACCACACAATTGCATCTAAACACAACAATTTGCTCCTGAATAACTACTAAATAAATAATGAAATGAAGGAAGAAATAAAGATGTTTTTTGAAACCAATGAGAATGAAGACACAAATGAAGAAAGTCTGGGACATGTTTAAAGCAGTGTCTAGAGGGAAATTTATAGCATTAAATGCCCACATGAGAAGTAAGGAAAGATCTAAAATTGACACCCTATCGTCACAATTAAAAGAGCCAGAGGAGCAAGATCAAACAAATTCAAAAGCTATCAGAAGACAAGAATAACTAAGATTAGAGCAGAACTGAAGGAGATAGAGACAGAAAAAAACCTTCAAAAATCAATAAATTAAAGAACTGGTTTTTTGAAAAGATCAACAAACTAGACAGACTGCTAGCAACACTAAGAAAAAGAAAAGGAGGAGAATCAAACAAATGCAATAAAAAATGATAAAGGAGATATCATCACTGATTCCACAGAAATACAAACTATCATCAGAGATTACTACAAACAACTGCACATGAAAAAGCTTACCCATCAAGATGAAGTAGGCTTCATCCCAGATAGGTAAGGCTGGCTCAACATACACAAATCTATAAATGTAATCCATCACATAAACAGAACCAAAGACAAAAACCACATGATTTCTCAATAGATGCAGAGAAGACCTTAGACAAAATTCAACAGCCTTTTATGCCAAAAATTCTTAATAAATTAGGTGTCAATGGAACGCAGATCAAAATAATTATGACAAACTCAGAGCCAATATCATACTAAATGGGTGAAAACTGGAAGCATTACCTTCAAAAATGGGCACTAGACAAGGGTGCCCTCTCTCACCATTCCTTTTCAATATAATATTAGAAGTTTCAGTCAGAGGAATCATTCAAGAAAATAAATAAAGGGTATTCAATTAGGAAAGAGAAAGTCAAATTGTCTTTATATGCAAATGACATGACTGTATATTTAGAAGACCCCATCATCTCAGCCCAAAATCTACTTAAGATGATAAGCAACTTTAGCAAAGTCTCAGGATATAAAATCAATGTGCAAAAATCACAAGCATTCATATGCACCAATAAAAGACAAACAGAGCCAAATCATGAGTGAATTCCCATTTACAATTGTTACAAAGAGAATAAAAAACCTAGGAAGAAAACTAACAAAGGAAGTGAGGAACTCTTCAAGGAGAACTACAAACCATGGCTTAAGAAAATAAAAGAGGGCACAAAAACATGGACAAACATTCCATGCTCACGCTTAGGAAGAATCAATATTGGGAAAATAGCCATACCACTCAAAGTATTTAATAGATTCAATGCTATCCCCATCAAGCTACCATTGACCTCTTCACAGAACTGGAAAAAACTACCTTAAATTTCATATGAAACCAAAAAAGAGCCCACATGGCCAAGACAATCCTAAGCAAAAAGAACAAAGCTGGAGGCATCACGGTGCCTGACTTCAAACTATGCTATAAGGCTACAGTAATCAAAACAGCATGGTACTGGTACCAAAACAGAGATATAGACCAATGGAAGAGAACAGAGGCCTCAGAAGTAACACCAGGCATCTACAACCATCTGATCTTTGACAAACCTGACAAAAACAAGCAATGGGGAAAGGATTCCCTGTTAATAAATGGTGTTGGGAAAACTGACTAGCCATGTGCAGAAAGCTGAAACTGGACCCTTTCCTTACACCTTACACAAAACTTAACTCCCGATGGATTAAAGATTTAAACATAAGACCTAACACCATAAAAACGCTAGAAGGAAACCTAGACAACACCATTCATGACATATGTGTTCGACTTAATTACTAAAACATCATGGGCATATTTTATTGCCCTTTTGTTTATTATTCTCCATGGACATATTTTCAGTAGCATTTGAGAGTGTTTTCTATGGGGACTGTGCAATAATCGCAGCTAATTTGCAGTTCATGGGAAGTTCTTTTAAACTCTAAGGAATTGTAAAAGTTGGCATGTTCAAAATTCATGCCCTATAGCCTAGCTTCCAAGACGTATTAGCATCCAAAAAAAAAAAAAATAAGCCTTCTGAAGAACAAGATCATCTGAGAAATGAGCCTTGCTTCATGAAAATGAGCTAGAAATGGTCCCTTGAAGCATTAAACCTTGGTGAATGTTGAAATTGCAAATCAGGCTAAACATCACTGGTTGGGCAAGTGATAGAGCTACAACTGCCAAGCTTACACCCTCTTTCCCAATTACTCCAGGAAAGGGACTGATGCTACAGCAAATATCAATACTGAAGAGGAACCAGGATGGAGGACGACACTGCTCTCATTTCACAGCAGAAACTAGAAACACTCTTAAAACTCAGGTTGTGGTCACATTAGAAAAAGGAATTAAATTTCTGAAATCATGCATTTTGTCGACCCCACAGATCAAAGTTAAGAGGTCCTCTCATGGAGCCTGATATTCTGCTCTGCTCAATTTTTCTATCATGCTTTCCCAGAGTGTACCTGGTAATGATTTATCTTCCACTGTTCCCATCTCTGAACATTTTTTCTGAATGGATGATATTTATGACTTTTTTCTTACTTTTTTGAAATTTCTAAACGTTCAATGCTTGATTTTATTTCAACTCTATGAATTCACTTGCATACTTGTTTAGAAATTAACTGTTTACATCCTGAGCTCATCTCTTTCCTTTAGCACCCTGCCAAATGGCTAAAAATAGTCCAAACACATTAAAACTTTGTTCTAATTATTTTTCCAGGCGATGCCAGCTCTAGACTCTTGAGATTTGACTCCTAAATTTTCATGGACTTTTTTTTTTCCCAAATATTTCCAACTGAATTCATGTATCACCAATTTTCCAACCTCTAATCTTATTTTTTTATTGAGTTTTTTTTTTTGTTTTTTTAACCCGTTGCCCAACTTCTAATGAAAAACCACATACTTATTTTTTTGTTACACCAGAACTCTAATTACATGTATTAATTTTTACATTACTTAAGGTATAACATGCTAGCTGCTACAACAGATAAACTTTGAAGTCTAAGTAGCATAACTAAAAAAAAACAAAAATTCTTAGTTTTTTTATTGACTGCTGTGTGTAGGATAGTATATAAGTTGTAGGATTGAAGGGATCCCCTGCAAGTAAACATCATGGACACAGTTTCTCTCAAACTTCATCGTTCAAATTTCAGATTAACCTAGAATTATAAATTATACAGCAGAGAACAGGAAACAAAATGATGGTAAAATTATGTCTGTCTTTTACTGTTTTACTGTGGAAGTCACACATCATTTTTATTCTTATTCCATAGCAACATTTTGTTGTTTACATGAACATAGAAGTGAAAGGTTGGAAGAAATGGTATGACACTTGACCAAGAGGAAATGGAAGCAGGCTTGTCAGTACATATCAATGTCTCTCCTTTCTAAGTTTCCTAATGGTTGAGTTGCTAGTAATTAGATGCCTTGCAGTGCTGATTACTTTCAGAATAGGAAGTAAGTCAACTCCAGATGAATTATCTTGCTTCTGATGGGATGTGGACCTCATAATAAGTGACAGGAACTGTGAGTCTGTAGAAGTTCATTTCCTCCACCCCTAACACAAGTACATTCCCTGAGTAGTGCAGTCATGCCATCATCCAAGAGGATTTTATGATGCTGAATCTATCAATTATTTCTATGTCAAGAAAAAATATCTCATTTAATGAGTTAGTTATCTCCTCATGTCCAATACTAAGAGAATAAAACAAAGAAAAGGATTAAAAGAGTTTCACACATATTCTACTCAATCAGCTATTGTGTTCTTGGTGTCACACTGACACCAAAGCTACAAGATATAATAGGCTTCATCCAGAATCCATGTTACTGTGTTTGAAAATAAATACAGGATTGACAAAATACAGCAACATAGTAACAAGAAAACAGCATAGTTAACATTTCATAACTCTAGACAGTTCCTCAATGTCCCATTGACCCTTACTTTTGGATACGTGGTTGTAAGAAATGAGACTGAGTTTGGTTCAGGAAAGTCATCAGTGTTCTCGTAATCTTAAATAACTTTCTGTTTCTGAACCACCCTCAACTGTACAGAACTAGCTACATTTTGGCATTCAATGGAATTTTATCAATTCTTATTAATAAATAGCTTTGATGTGAATTTACAGGATTTATAGCTTGTTATAGTGTGTAGTTATCTATATTGAATTCCTCAAATGTTCCTAAGACTAGAGGAAGAATCAGCAACTAGGTGTTAAAAGCTTTTTCTTGAAGACCATTTTCTCTCCTATTATACAATATGCAAATATCTTGGTGTCCTCATACAACATTTTAAATTATTTTGTAAATAGTACAGTGAAATCTCATATTAACTCTAAAGTAAGTGTAACAATTATTCTCCAATTATATCCCTACCATGAACCATATCCTTCAGTGTTCATACCCTTATGTGGTCCTTGCCATATTGAATCTGGGTTGACACTGTATTCACTGTGTAAGAAGGGAAAATGACCCAGTTTCTAGGCTGGTCTTTATGAGGATTGGCAGTTTCTACTTACTGGGATGATTGCTATAGGATATCTCATTGGCCTTATAAGAAATCTTGCTACCCTGCTAAAGAGATTCAAAGAAGAAGTTACAAAGAGATGGATAGGCCCTTTGACTACACAGAAGAATAATAAAACAGATTGAGGCATAGGCATTGGAGAATTATATCTTATCCTTCAGATGACTCCAGCTCCAGAAGCCACCTGAAGGCAACCAGTTAAGAGATCCCAAGCAAAACAGGAGACTTGCTTAGCTAAGCCCAGTCAATACATCAGACCAGGAAAAATATAACCGATTCAGTGTTTCAAACCACAAATTCTGTGGTATTTATGTACCAGTAGATAATTAAAATGGTGCGTGCAAAAATAAAATAGTACCATATTAAGTGAGAAGTAATGTTATTTTGAGAATAACAAACAAAAAAAGTAAGCCTGCAAAACCAGCTGGACAGAAATTCTGGAAATCTAGATGTTAATTACAAATATGGTTTTGAAGATTCATTATTACAGGCTTTTTGTCTTCCTATTACTATTGAAACAAATGAAAGTGCTAGGGAATTATTGTGCTAGGGAATAACAGGGAAGCTATTTTGCTATAGTCATACATCACAATACTAGAATAATATATTCCATCTCAGTATCATCCAGTTCAGAGTCCTGAGTCCTGTGTCTCTTCATGCTGTTTTGCTATAATGCCAATGTGTAAACTCCCAAAGTCTCTAAGCACGTTTTATTTATTACCTGAAAACAAAAGATGACAAATTTTGATTTTTTTTTTTTTTTTTGAGACGCAGTCTTGCTCTGCTGCCCAGGCTGGAGTGCAGTGGCGTGATCATGGCTAACTGAAACCTCCACCACCCAGATTGAAGTGATTCTAGTGCCTCAGCCTCCCAAGTAACTGGGATTATGGGTGCATGCCAACACACCCAGCTAATTTTTTAATTTTTAGTAGACGTGGGATTTCACCATGTTGACCAGGCTAGTCTCAAACTCCTGACCTCAAGTGATCTGTTCACCTTGGCCTTCCAAAGTGCTGGGATTACAGGCATGAGCCACCATGCCCAGCCTAAATTTTGATTTTTTTAAAAATTATACTTTAAATTCTGGGGTACATATGCAGGTCTTGTCGGATTGTTACATAGGTATACACATGCCATAGTGGTTTGCTGCCTCCGTCCCCCCATCATCTACCTTAGGTATTTCTCCTAATGTTATCCCTCCCCAATCCCCCTACCCCTGCTATCCCTCCCCTAGCCACTCCCCAACAGGCCCCAGTGTGTGATGTTCCCCTCCCTGTATCCATGTGTTCTCATTGTTCAACACCCACTTACGAGTGAGAACATGTGGTGTTTTGTTTTCTGCTCTTGTGTCAGTTTGCTGAGAATAATTGTTTCCAGGTTCATCCACGACCCTGCAAAGGACACGAACACATCCATTTTTATGACTGCATTGTATTCCATGGTGTATATGTGCCACATTTTCTTTATCCAGTCTATCATTAATGGACATTTGGGTTGGTTCCAGGTCTTTGCTATTATAAACAGTGCCATAATGAATATATGTGTTCATGTGTCTTTACAGTAGAATGATTTATAATCCTTTGGATATATACCCAGTAATCGGGTTGCTGGGTCAAAAGGTATTTCAATTTTTAGATCCTTGAGGAATCGCCACTGTCTTCCACAATGGTTGAACTAATTTACACACCCACCAAAAGTGTAAAAGTGCTCCTATTTCTCCACATCCTCTGCAGCATCTGTTGTCTCCAGATTTTTTAATGATAGCCATTCTAACTGGTGTGAGATGGTATCTCAATGTGGTTTGATTTGTATTTCTCTAATGACCAGTGATGATGACCATTTTTTCATATGTTTATTGGCTGCATAAATGCCTTCTTTTGAAAAGTGTCTGTTCATATGCTTTGCCCACTTTTTGATGGGGTTGTTTTTTTCTTGTAAATTTGTTTCAGTTCTTTGTAGATTCTGGATGTTAGCCCTTTGTCAGATGGGTAGATTGCAAAAGTTTTTTCCCATTCTGTTGGTTGCCAGTTCACTCTAATGATTGTTTCTTCTGCTGTGCAGAAGCACCTAAGTTTAATGAGATCCCATTTGTCTATTTTGGCTTTTGTTGCCATTGCTTTTTGTGTTTTAGTTATGAAGTCCTTGCCTATGCCTATATCCTGAATTGTATCGCCGAGGTTTTCTTCTAGGGTTTTTATGGTGTTAGATCTTGTTTATATCTTTAATCCATCAGGAATTAAGTTTGTGTAAGGTGCAAGAAAGGGGTCCAGTTTCAGATTTCTGCACATGGCTAGCCAGTTTTCCCAACACCATTCATTAAACAGGGAATCCTCTCCCCATTGCTTGTTTTTGTCAGGTTTGTCAAAGATCAGATGGTTGTAGATGTGTGGCTTTGCCTCTGAGGCCTCTGTTCTGTTCCATTGGTCTATATCTCTGATTTGGTACCAGTACCATGCTGTTTTGATTACTGTAGCCTTGTAGTATAGTTTGAAGTCGGGCACCGTGATGCCTCAAGCTTTGTTCTTTTTGCTTGGGATCGTCTTGGCTATGTGGGCTCTTTTTTGGTTTC